>CM051001.1:4426423-4438923 GCA_027704905.1 Muraenolepis orangiensis | reverse complement strand
CCCGGGGTTTCAAGGTGGGATCTTACCCGTCATAGGCTAACCAGCCTTCCATACCGGCCCGTTGCAGGATGCCCATTGGGCGAAGATACCAGGAGGGGAGGGGAAACAATCAGTCAGTGGCTGTCACTCACCAGTAGAGGTTAAGTTTGATCGGTCCAAACTGTACACTGTACACATGAGCTGGTACGCCTTCTCTCCAGTAATCGACCTTCTCTGCACTTAAAGAACTCCACTTGGGATGGTTTTCAGCTAACTTGCATACTTTCTCCCTGTCTTCTTGCTAATTTGTGGTGAGGATTGATAACATATGTGCACAGCTCCTCATCTTATATTCTAATTTAAGACATTTAATTCCAAGATTGAAACTAAACCTTATTTGTGGTGGAATAAGTCTGGTGAGTACACTAGCAGCTGGATACTGGGAACCGCCTCACATCGATACTTCAAAGTATAAAAGTTTATATATAAATAAAAAAATTAATAGCTTGAGAAAAATGTTGTGTATCGTACTGACCGGTCGCTTCCCCAGACCTGTTATGGAGGAATGCTAGCAAGCAGGAAAAGTTAGCGAAATTAGGTAACAGCGTGGCAAGGCTCAAGAGTAATGAACAAGGCGATGATGAATGGGACTGAATTCCCATGACTGCCAACACACGTCCATAAATGTCAGAGGAAGTCCCTTTGAAGAGGGATAAGAAAGGTTTAATGGCATGCTGTCAGGATGGTCCTTGGTTCCTATGTTTACAAAGAGTTCACGGTTAGGACAGTCTCCCACCGCGACGACACACACCTCCGGGTCCAATCCCACCGTTCATTTAGACCCCAACATGAGGCCCCGTTGGACGACTGCCTGATGCCTGACTGACCTGATGTAGGAGGCCTGGTCCTTGTAGCTGCTGCTCAGAGGGTTCTTGTCCAGCCACAGCTCCACCAGCTTCAGCCCTTTGATCTTGTCCAGTTCTCGGTCAGACTTCAGCTGAAAAGACAACCCATTTAGTATTTGTGTTGATAAAATTGTAGAACCTTTTTCTCAAAGCTAGTTACCGGTACATAGTAAGTGAGGTGTACAGGCCTATTGTTGTGCTAAGATAATCACCCAGTCTGGCCCATGCAGCCATAGTCAATAGAGTTAACGACAGGGAGGAGCCTAACCCGGCATGAGCCTCCCGATTGCATAGGCTATTAACATAGAAGTAGTTTGTTAGCGTCAGGCCCCAGGAACTAAGACCCAGAACAAAGACCAAGGAGTCGTTCTACAGGAGTCCCAGAACAAGACCCAGAACAAAGACCAAGGAGTCGTTCTACAGGAGTCCCAGAACAAGACCCAGAACAAAGACCAAGGAGTCGTTCTACAGGAGTCCCAGAACAAGACCCAGAACAAAGACCAAGGAGTTGTTCTACAGGAGTCTGTCTAGGGAGTTAGTCCTAGTTAGTCAAATCTAGTCCTCCTACCCTTGCTATGTATCGTGATTCCATTGTAGTCTGGACATCCTCCCGCAATAGATGGCATCGAGGCTCTCCCTCTCGACGCCGCAACCCTTCCAATTTCCTCTATCCTACCATTTCTACCTTCACAGATCTTGTGGTGAAAGGGGGACTCTGGAATTGCCAATCGTCGGTCAAGAAGACTGAAACCATTCTGGCCTACGCCGCACTCCAGTCTCTCCACTTCCTGGCTCTCACCGAGACCTGGATCACCCCTGAGAACACGGCTACCGCAGCCGCTCTCTCCGCGACCTACTCCTTCACCCACACCCCCCGACCCTCTGGGCGTGGTGGAGGAACGGGACTCCTAGTCTCTCCAAACTGGTCATATCAGGTACTCCCTCTGGGTCACCTGACCAGATCGGCACTCGAATTTCATGCTGTTTCTGTTACCATCCCAACTAGGCTCAACATTGCCGTAATCTACCGACCACCGGGCCCTCTTGGTGACTTCTTTGACGAGATGGACGCCCTCCTCAGCTGCTTTCCTGAGGACGGCACCCCACTCGTGGTTCTGGGTGACTTCAACATCCAGTCGGATAAGTTACAATCTCCTGAATTCATTAACTTTTTTGCCATATTCGGTCTAACACTCACTCCTTCTCCCCCTACCCACAGAGCTGGGAACCAACTGGATCTTGTCTTCACAAGATCCTGTACCACCTCGGTGATCTCTGTCACACCCCTCCCTGTCTCTGATCACCATTTTGTTGCTTTCTCTCTCCCTCTCAAATCCCCCACCTCCCTACCCACTACTCCCCACATTGTTACCTTCCGTAGTAACCTGAAAACTCTCTCTCCCTCTTCTTTCTCCGCATCTGTCCTATCCTCACTACCATCCCCCCAACAATTCTCTCTCTTGTCGGTAGAGGAAGCCTCCTCCACTCTGACTTCCTCTCTCTCCTCCTCCTTCGACTCTCTCTGTCCTCTCACCTCCAGACCAGCACGAGCCTCTCCTCCACCTCCTTGGCTGTCCGAACCTCTGCGGGCTCGTAGAGCAGAGCTACGGGCGGCCGAGAGAAAATGGAGGAAATCTGACTCCTCTGATGACCTCGCTCACTACCTCCGTCTCCTCGCTGGCTTCACCTCCACGGTATCGGCTGCTAAATCTGCCTTCTACCGTACAAAAATCAACTCTTCTGCCTCTAACCCAAGGAAACTTTTCTCCATGTTCTCTTCCCTCCTCAACCCCCCCTCCCCTCCCCCTCCCTCCTCCCTCTCAGCTGATGACTTTGTCACCTTCTTTACGAAGAAGGTGAACGACATTACCTCCTCCTTCACCCCCACCGCTTTCCTCCCTCCCTCTTCTCCCACCCCCACTAACCTTACCTGTTTCAACCCCCTCTCCCCTGATGAAGTTAACAAACTGGTGACATCAAACCACCCTACCACCTGCCCCCTCGACCCAATCCCTTCCTCTCTTCTCCAGGACATCTCGGGCGATATCCTTCCCTTCCTTACATCCCAAATCAACATCTCCCTTGAGGCAGGCCTGTTTCCGGCAGCCTTCAAGACTGCCAGAATCAAGCCGCTCCTCAAGAAACCATCCCTAGACACCACTGATGTCCAAAACTACAGACCGGTATCTCTCCTATCATTCCTGTCCAAAACCCTTGAACGGGCTGTCTCCTCACAACTTTCTTCCTATCTCTCCCAGAACAACCTCCTCGACCCTCACCAGTCAGGCTTCAAGGCTGCGCACTCCACGGAGACGGCACTGCTCGCAGTGACAGAGTCTCTTCGTGATGCCAGAAGCTCGTCCCTCTCATCGGTACTGATCCTTCTCGACCTGTCTGCGGCGTTCGACACAGTGAACCACCAGATCCTCCTCTCCACTCTCGCCGAGCTTGGAATCGCTGGAACTGCGTTATCCTGGTTCACCTCCTACCTTGCAGATCGCACTTATCAGGTCACATGGAACGGTTCCCTGTCCAGACCCTGCACCCTGGACACCGGAGTCCCTCAAGGCTCAGTATTGGGACCCCTTCTGTTTTCTCTTTACACTAAATCGCTAGGCTCTGTAATCACATCTCATGGCTTCTCCTATCACTGCTATGCAGATGACACTCAACTGTTTCTCTCCTTTCCCCCCTCAGAAACCCAAATAGCAACACGCATCTCTAAATGCCTGGCCGACATCAGCAGATGGACAGCCGCCAACCACCTGAAGCTCAACCTTGACAAGACTGAGCTCCTCTTCATACCGGGGAAAGACTGCCCTCAGATGGACCTACTGGTCACCATCGAGAACACCCAAGTCTCCCCCTCAACCACAACAAGAGACCTTGGTGTGGTGGTAGATGACCAGCTGTCCTGCAATGCCAACGTCACCGCGGTGGCCCGATCTTGCAGAATTGCCCTCTACAACATCCGCAGGATCCGGCCCTTCCTCACACGTGAAGCGGCGCAGATCCTGGTCCAAGCGCTCGTCATCACCCGCCTCGACTACTGCAACTCTCTCCTGGCGGGACTCCCCGCCTCTGCAACCAAGCCCCTCCAACGCATCCAGAACGCAGCAGCACGCCTGGTATTCAATCTACCGAAATTCTCCCACGTGACCCCTCTCTTCCGCGATCTCCACTGGCTTCCGGTAAATGCTCGCATCAAATTCAAGACTCTGGTGCTGACCTTTAGGGCAGTCAATGGAACTGCCCCAGCCTACCTCCAGGCGTTGGTCAAACCCTACATCCCAGCCAGAGCGCTCCGCTCAACTTCTGCCAGGCGACTTGTTCGACCTTCACTAATGTCAACCAAACATCGCTCGTCCAAGACCCAGCTCTTCACGGCTCTGGCTCCACAGTGGTGGAATGAACTCCCGTCTCATGTCAGGACGGCAGAGTCCCTCGCCAGCTTCCGCAAGAGACTCAAGACCCACCTGTTCAGAGTCCACCTGGACTCTCCTTGAACCCTCCTTCTCCTTTGTGAAACTCCTAAACTTGCTTAAGTCCTGACATTAATAGCTCTTAGCATGTTGTATATGTTAGCAAGTGTATATCCTTAATGTTGATAACACGCTCTTATCACAGCTACTTAAGCAGGTGACCTAGCAGTACGAAATTGTGTTATTCATCTTGTTAATATGAATACTTGTGAACTGCTGTATTTTTATGTTTGCGTACCCCAGTGTTATGCTATTGTCTGCTTCAACTAATGTACACCTTGTAAGTCGCTTTGGATAAAAGCGTCTGCCAAATGCCCTAAATGTAAATGTAAATGTCATTTAAATTGAAAATCTCTAGGATCTCCTTTAGAATCTCTTTGAACACTAATGGTCAGTGGAGTGTGCCAGTCAAGCCCACCTCGTTGTTTGAGAGGTTGAGGATCTTTAGCTGGGGCGCCTTGCCCATGACGTCGGCCAAATCGTCCAGCTTGTGGATGCGGTTGTTGCTCAGGTTTAGGGACACCAGCTAATCAATGGGAAGAGATGATCCCGTTAAGACGCTTTGGGATGTGGGATGCATTTTTTGCAGGTTCTTTGCATTGGCCCTTTACCTCTGGAATGTTCTCTTGTATAATCTTGATCACAGCTTCCATAGTAGTCTTCCTGTTCAGCATGACTTCAACGCTCTGGGAGACCAGCTCTGAGACACAGTATGATTGTAGGATTAGCTTCCCATTAGAGAGCACAAATCACAATGCCTTGTAGCATTTCACTTAATGGAAATTACAATCAATGTTATTGTAATGTGTGGGAAATAATGAATAGAGCCATATTGATTGAATACACAATTAATTTGGATCTGCAACTGCACAGTGCCTGCACACCTGGGTCTGTTCGAAGGTTGTTCAAGTCCAGTGCTTGCTGGGAGCCGTCAAAACGCTTTGCCATGCATTGCTGGAGAAGATTACAACACATAATAATAAACATAACATTACAAAATCGGTAAAACAACAGTATTGTTTTTATAACTATCTATCTGTTTAGAGGCCCTGTCTCACCTTGAGGTGTTCCAAGTCTTCAGGCTTCAGGTCTGACTGCATGAAGGACGGAGGGCCGCTGGGGTTCATATGGACCTCGACCTGAAAAATAACACAAGTAAAAGACATTAACAAATTTGATTGCCAGTTGCACTTTGGTGCATAGAACTGGCTGCACATTAGCTGTGCATATGCACATCAATCCATCCATACACTATATGGCCTACAGTCAGTGGACACCCCTTCTGATTATTGAGGTGTTTCAGCCACACACACGCCAGCCAAACAGGTGCATAACACAGCTCATACACCTGCCATATTTTCAGATTAATTGATTCTTTGCATTAGTAGAATAACCAAATAGGGATATCAGTATTCAAATAGTAATGCCTCGAACGGTCATCCGAATAGTCGATTATCCCTGCACATCCCTTATTTGGGCTACGCCCCTTAGTTCCAGTGAGGGGTACTCTTAATGACAAAGGATATGAAGACACCTTAGCCAATCGAGCGCTTCCAACTTTGTGGCAACAGTTTGGGGAAGGCCCTTTGCTGTTCCAGCATGCCCCTGTGCCCAAAGAGTCCATAAAGACACGGTTAGACGGGTTTGGTGTGGAGGAACTCCATTGGCCTGCACAGAGCCCTGACCTCAACCACATTGAACACTGTTCTGTGGAGGAACTAGAACACCGAGAGAGAGCCAGGCCTTCTGGTCCAACATCAGGGCCGGACCTCTTTTGACTGAGTGGGCACTAATTCCCAGAGACACACTCTCTAAAATCAGGTGGATCGCCTTCCCAGAAGAATGGCAGCTGTCACTGTATTTTGCCTTCCAAAATAGTTAGTGCACAATTGTACAAATCCACTACTGCAGGGAATCAAGATAGAGAAAATGGAAAAGGAGGTGTCCAGCTCCATATTAATGCCCATGGTTTTTGAATTGGATGTCCAACCAGCACATTTATACAGTATATATATACAGATTTACATAGTATATATATATTTATACAGCATATATACACATGTATACAGTACATATACACACCTTATAGCCGTCTGTATCCGTGATCTTGTGGGAACATTTCTGTAGGGCGTTCGCTGTAGCGACGTCATCCACGTAAAAATGGGCCCGGCTGTTGTCAACGTTGAACTGCAGGAAAACAACACAGAATACCAGGAAATAAGTCATTATTATTATTAATTACAATAACCCCAAATGTGGTCAGCCTTATCAGTTTTGGGGTTAAAAAAAAAGATCATAAATCTCCTGACACCAATGGAAAAACCTTTGGCCCTTCCTCCATGAGGACATCATATCGGAGTACCGCTACTCACATGAACCGCGTTGAAGGGCACGGAGCAGATGTCCTGCAGCGCCGGCAGGAGCCATTTTCGGTTGTATTTCCTTCCGTGTGGAATCTGTAAGACCAACAGCAAAGTCTCCAAAGAGCTCCCAAAAGATGATCCCAAAAGAAGCACAACAACTTTTTGCACAACAAAAAGAAGTACCACTCACCGTAATTTTGAACCAGCCCGAGCGGTTCTTCCCGCCTCCTCCTCCGCCGGAGTTTCCTCCTCCGCCTCCTCCTCCACCGGAGTTTCCTCCTCTGTCTCCTTTATAGCCACCTCCTCTTCCTCCGCCTCCTCCCCTGCGGTCTTTGTCCAAGCGTCCATCTCCTCTGCGATAGGGCCGGTTGTAAGGGTTGCTGATGGGGGGGTTCCAGACAGTGGTCAGAAACACGGGACTTTGGACGTTTAGGCTTTCCAAAAACCAGAGACTCCTTTTAGACTTATAATTCAATTTGTTTGATTACAATGACACGCTTACAATCTTCACTTTGTTCCAGTCTGTGGTCCGACCAGGACCAAGGCAATTATAATACACTGAACAGAGCCTGATGTCTCATAATCCACCTATAGTTATGATATTGCCGAGACACTATTGGCATTTTAGTTTTCTAAAATTTATTTTTTCACGTTACGTGCGTTTGTTGGTGATTGTTGGGCCTACTCTATCCAGCACAGGAGGAAAAGACTATAACTCTGAACTCTAAGGCGGGCTTTACACGGTGGGAATGGCTTATCACTGAAATTAACTAAATAAAATACATAAGAATATGGTCAAGCTCGAATACAGTGTAAAATGATCCATTGCTCTCTCTTCAGCACACACACACACACACACACACACACACACACACACACACACACACACACACACACACACACACACACACACACACACACACACACACACACACACACACACACACACACACACACACACACACACACACACACACACACACACACACACAGATTCCACCCCCCCCCCCCCTTCACACACACACACACACACACATAACACCCAATCCATTGATACACACACCAAACACACTGATACACAAACCTACGCACACACTGATACACACACACCAATGAGTACACATTGCCACACACACGCCTTTAAGCCTGCAGTGGAATATCATCAGTGATCAAAGTGGGTGATCAGGCAAATGGAGAACGACGGAGAGGGCAGAGAGTCTTCAGGACTTCACAGGATGAAACGAGAGCAGAGAGGCGTGCTAAAGGTCCCACACCATGAGTGTAGGACCTGGATGGGACACAAGTATTCTTTGTTGTGGTTGTTTCTATAATAACAATTTGTGGACATATGAATATATTTCCCTATACATCCATTTACATCCTTTTAAATCAATTTGTTTGATAACAATGACCCGCTTACAATCGGCGCTGCGAGGTGCTGTCCTGGGAGTTGTCACTCATGGTGACGTCTTCGTCCGTGTCGTCCAGTCTCGATCGTGGCCCGGGCCCCGCAAAGCTTCCTCCCCTTTGTCGGTCCCTGCGGGTCCCGTCGCCATAGGAACGGGCCCTGTGGGACCCCCGGCCTTTGCGGCCGCGGTGCGACCCGCCGATCCGGTCATCGTGCTCTAGGAGAATATAACATATTAACACATATAACACATACAACATGTGATCACAATGAGAGCTTCAGTTATTGTTCTACTGCAATAGAACAAGCTACTGTTATTGTTCTATTGTAATAGAACAAGCTAATGTTATTGTTCTATTGTAATAGAACAAGCTACTGTTATTGTTCTATTGTAATAGAACAAGCTACTGTTATTGTTGTATTGTAATAGAACAAGCTACTGTTATGGTTATACTGCAATTGAACAAGCTACTGTTATTGTTATACAATAGAACAATAACAGTAGCTTGTTCTATTGCAGTACTACTGTTCTTCTGCAATCGAACCACAACATTAAATATAATCATAACGGAAGCAACGATACATGAATATTATTGTGCGCCAATCATTGAATGTGTGATGATCGGAGTGTCAGCATATTCATCAGTGGCACCACTGGAGCAGATCTGTGATCTGCGTACCTCCAACGACTGAACAACCGTTGGTCCTGACCTCTCTCATCACGGACAGAGCCTCTGAGGAGAGAAGGGGATAGGAAGACTGGAGTCTGGGTCCCATTTATCTTACCATTGTAGTAGTGTCCGCCTTCCGCCATGTGCAATGTATACAGCAGCAGTTGTTGTACGTCAACAGGAGGTCTGGTAAACAACGGTGCGTTATGACGTCAGCGTCCCGACTTCCGGAAGAGACTCTAAAATGCGCCATCTTTGTAAGGTCTCATCGTATGTTTGTATTGTATATTTTATATTAATACAAAATGTATTAATATTCGTCATGTACACACTCATGCTTGTCCAATATGCTCAGAATTTCTCCTTGTAATATTTATAATATATTACAATAATATATATATATATATTATTGTAATATATTATGAATATTATGCCGACTGAAAGTCCTTCTCCACTGCTTCTTCTATTCTTCCCACACCCGCTGCTTTTCCTCCACTACAGCTGAGGCTGCAGTCCTCTTGGCCTGTCGATACCTCGCAACTGAGTCCAGAGTCTCACAGGCTAACATAGCCCGGAAGGCCTCCTTCTTCAGTCGGACGGTTTCCCTGACCACCTGTGTCCACCACGAAGTCTGAGGGTTTGCTGCCCCTTGAGGCACCAATGACCTTGAGGCCACAGCTCTCAACCGCAGCTTCAGCAATAGAAGCTCTGAACAAAGACCACTCAGGTTCAATGTCCCCAGCCTTCACAGAGATGCCGGAAAAATTCCACCGGAAGTGGGAGTTGAAGGTCTCCCGGACAGGGGCATCCACCAGACGTTCCCAGTTCACCCGCACTACACGTTTGGGCTTACCAGGTCTGTCCAGAGGCTTCCCCCCCATCTTACCCAACTCACCACCAGATGGTGACAGCTCTGCCCCTCTCTTCACCCAAGTGTCCAAAACATGCAGCCTTAGGTCAGATGACATCCTATTATGCATCCCTACATAATATTTGACATACATATCTCCTTGGTCAGCGAAGCTAGCGCTTGCATATTTTAGCGATTAGCTTTATAGCAGCGTGTTGTTTTTCTAGGAGCCTGTGGATAAAGTTCTCATACCTGCACATAAGACTACAACTCACCTCTATATTTGTTGTCCTTGATCTCTGAAAAATAATGTGCATACTTCCAGGACAGTGTGGCCTCAGAGTCTAATGCTGGATTCACGTCATTCATTGCGCTGCCGTAAAAGGTCCAATAAGTTTGGGTGATGACGTCCGATCATAAGCCGGAAAGTAACAAGTAACAAGGTCCATTTTAAGTCCCTTAATTGTAGCGGCATTATTGAATTAGAAAAAGTAATGAGTAGCCCTTACTAGGCAAAAGTAACGCATCACTGTAACACATTACTTCAAACACTGGACATTCCACACAGCTGCTTGATCTCTTGTTCTTTACCCTTTCCTCTGCATCCAGCCAAATGTCTTTGGAATCAAGGTGGGCTGTGTGGTTCACCAGAAAGGTTTCTTCTTGTTATGACGTTCACGAAGAACTTTCAAAGATGATACAATATGTTTTATTGGCCATTTGCAACAAGTACAATGGAATGCTTACTTCCCATTCCATCGTATGAATTTTTAAAACAATACTATACTATACAATATTTATAAAAAAAAGAACAATGATATTTACATAAAAAGTATTTTAAAAAGAAGTGCCAGTATAGCGCAGAAGCATCATGAATACAGTGCAGTACAGTGCAGTAGATGTAATGAGTCCAGAAAGTCCAGCAAAGTATGATAATGTAATGTTAAAGACAATGTTAAGATAGTGGCGGAACTCCTAGCAGTTCAGTAGCTCACTGCCTGTGGATAAAAACTATCCTTAAACCTGGTCCTTGTATGGATGCTGCGCAACCAGTGACCGGACAGTAGGGGGAGAAGAGATGGTGCCCAGGGCAGTCCTTTATGATGGACATGGCCTTCTTCTGACATCTGGTCCTATAGATCTCCTCAATGCATGGAAGTGCACACCTGACAATCTTTAACGCCGTCCTTGTGACCCTCTGGATGGCTTTCTTGTCCTGTGCAGTGGTGTTGCCGTACCACACAGTGACACAACTTGTCAGGACGCTCTCTACGGTGGCTCCTGAAGTCCATCGATGAGCTCCTTAGTCTTGCTGACATTCAGTGCAAGGCTGTTGTCCATGAGCAGAGGAGCCAGCTGGTCAGTGCAGGTCTTGAAGACACAGGATGGAACTACATCTGGGCCGGCTGCCTTCCCTGCCTTCCCTCTCCTGAAGGTTCTGCAGACCTCAAGACTCTGTCAGTAGTAGAACGTAGTCCTCTGGATGAATGTCCAATTTGTTGGTTGGCTCAGAGTTCTCCCTTTCAAAGCCAGCGCAAACGTGTGTAGCTCATCTGTTAGGGAGGGGTCGTTGGTGGTGACCCCTGAGCTCCCCTTGTAGTTGGAGAGGACCATCAGACCTTGCAACATATGTCTGGTGTCAGAGCACCCAAACTGTATTTTCAGTTTGCTTTTTAAATTATATTTCTCCTTCTTGGTGGCTTTGAAGGGTCAGGGTAGTGCTCCCTGAAGAGGTGGGTTTTTAGGCTGTGGCGGAAGATGGCCAGAGACTCTGCTGTCCTGACATCAGCGGGGAATTCATTCCACCACTGTGGGGCCAGGACAGAGAAGAGCTGTGACCGTGTAGATCTGCCTAAGGGGCCCCTGAGCGATAGGGCAAGCAGACACCCAGAGGCAGCAGAGTGGACAGGCAGGGATGTAAGACACATGCATGAACCCATCCTTCACACACACCACACACACACACACACACACACACACACACACACACACACACACACACACACACACACACGTTTAAAAGGACAGCCTGGAAATAACATGGTATGCCTTTCCCAGTTGTTGTTTTTTGCCTTTCCCTTTCTTAGTTTAGCAACACATCGTTGGATCCCACAAACGTGTCTGAGGAAGGCACAACAAATTGTCAAAGACACCTCTCACCCCAACCACGGACTGTTTGCCCTGCTTTCACTCTGGGCAAAACCTGTTCCTAGTCAAGCCGGCTCAGGAACAGCTTCTTACCCTCAGCTGTCATCTCTCTGAACTCTGTACCACGATAACATGATTATTTTCGCTGAACCCTACGCAATAACAATACATTTGAATCGAATCGTATCTAATCGAATCGAATCTGATCTACCTACTTTGGATAAAGACATCTAAAGTAAATAGGATTTTATTGAACAATATTTGCAAAAAATGTGGTGCAATCGTAGCACATAGCATGCAGTGTGTACAATCCTCCACTGGGGGCGCGTGTCCTGCGTTGACGTGCAGCAGAACCGGGCCGCTAAGAGTCAGTCAGACAGAAGAAGCCGATGAAGTTGTAGTTGCTAGTTAACCACTATACTATATTTTTTTGTATGGCCCTAGTTGTTTGTCTGAACTCGTTTTAATGGCTTTTTCTCGAGGTGGCTATCAGAACTTTTCCGTTGTCGCACGTGTTTCCAATGAAGGTAGGTGGACCGTAGTCTGGTTTTAATACGTTGTTTGTAGTAACTCCTAGGTGATATGAACACAATGGTACTCCAGTCATGTTGGTGTACTACTCGACAATATGTTTTGTTGTGTATAATCATTCTGAGGACCAAACCAGAGGGAGGCGCTGTGTTGGCTAACGACG
>CM051001.1:4393542-4425423 GCA_027704905.1 Muraenolepis orangiensis | reverse complement strand
CCCCATTCCCCCCACAGTATAAATTGTCTGAAAATGAAAAATGTACACAATAAAAATAACAAAGTTCAATTGTGCAGAAAGCATTTAAAAAATATCATGTCTTCGGTGTCAAGATATTCAACATGAATCTCTGGACACCGCCACCACCACCCTGTGTGTGTGTGTGTGTTCCTCCCCACAGGTTGTGTATAGTCAATGACCAGCTGTTCATCCGGATGGCCACCACGGAGGAGATCCGCCGGGCCTTTGTGGCCCCAGCGCCCACTCCTTCCTCCAGCCCCGTGCCCACCCTCACAGCCCCCCAGCAGGACATGCTGTCGGCCTTCTCCCTCAAGTCTGGCATGAACTTCGAGTGGTCTCAGAAGTAAGTGGTTTATCAATGGTCCTGGCTCGATGAGAGACGGTTGTGTTGATGTCCTCTTACCTCGTACCTGATTGGCGCTGAAGTCCTTGTAATTCAAACCCTGTGGTGTCTTTTCTTTCTCCCTCAGATGTCTTCAGGACAACGAATGGGATTTCAACAGAGCTGCTCAGGTCTTCACTCAGTTGAAGGTGAGCTGACAACACTTTGATATATAAACATACTTTGATGTTGTGATTGTGTGATTGTTGTGTCCACAAATGGCATTGAGTTAAACATGCTTCATTTCCTTTTCCCTTTTTAGACGGATGGCAAGATCCCAGACGTTGCCTTCATCAAATGAAGACTGTATCCATGGAGGATAGTGACATTGAATTCACCAACTCAACTCAACTCAAATATATATATATATATATATAGTTTTGTTTTAGCCACATCCTTTCTGGCTGTTTTACAGATTATTTTCACACCGGGAAAGATACATATTTTGTATGTTTTTGTTTTAATGAGCAATGTCATTGTGTACAATTTACGTTTCATAAAATATAATTTTACAATTTGCTGCATACTCTATTGTCTCATCAGCAATACAGAGGTACAGATACAGAGCGGGTCCTACCTTCTTAATGAAGGGTACACATTTGATAAATGGTAGGAGTGGTTTGATCAAGCCAAATTCCACAAGCTGCAGCAGTTTAGCAGACCATGTGCTGCTCTGCGGAGACATGGACTGTGTGGAAGACTAGTATTCAGAATTTAATTCAAGACTACTGCAGGTTCAGCTGGCCATGCTTGGGGCTAATTACACATCAAACAAGCTCAGGTGTTGCTAGCATTTTTCAGGAAATGGAGTCAGAGGTCTCTTCAGTCAGGTGGAAGCTTCAGTCGGCCACTGCAGATTTCTTAGTACCTTTTTGGATAGACCTGGAGAGGAGAATATAGGACCAGAGGAGAGACCTGGAGAGGAGAATATAGGACCAGAGGAGAGACATGGAGAGGAGAATATAGGACCAGAGGAGAGACATGGAGAGGAGAATATAGGACCAGAGGAGAGACATGGAGAGGAGAATATAGGACCAGAGGAGAGACATGGAGAGGAGAATATAGGACCAGAGGAGAGACATGGAGAGGAGAATATAGGACCAGAGGAGGAGAGACCTAGAGCGGAGCGTATAGGACTCAAGATGAATGATTAAATGGAGGAGAGGATTCAAGATTATTTGTTTGCCAACTTGTACAATGGAATACTTACTCCTGCATTCTCAATTTCAACAACTTGATACTTGATGCAGATAAAGGTATGTCCCTTGTGTGTCTGAAATATGTGGATAATCAAAGACAAACATATTTCTGTTACCAGGACACAAGAGGAGAAGGGAGAGCAGAGAACTACAGATGTTAGGATTTGGATAGAGAATTTGTCTGAGCAGACGGGTAAATGCTAAAAAAAGATACAATAGATAGCCGATAGCATTTTGCTGTTCGTACAAGATGATTCCATTGCAATTAGTACAATGGAATGCTTACTCCCCATTCCCTCCCACAGTATGAATTCCCTACAACAATACTATACTAAACTACCACCAGCCATTAAAAAGGCTGCTCGAGGGCTCCTCCCGAAGACCAGGGTGATGAGGAATCTGGTTTATTGCAAGAGTTTGAATCTTTGTGAACAGAGCAGATGGTACATGCTAGAGCTCTCTCCTCTAGAGTGTGTGTGTGTTGGAGGCTGCTTTAACCTGTGGGCTTTGATTTAAGGACCCACAGGTGTGCAGCTCACCAGCCGATCAGTCCAATTCAGGCGATTCAGATGAGCCTGCCTAAACCATCTACCAACTACAGACACTGCACACAAATGATATTATACTATATACTATAAACACCTCTCAGGGAACCATCACCTTATCGTGGTGGAGATGGTTGAACGGTGTACCTGTGAACCTGGGAGCTGTGTTGTCTGGAGCCTAGTGCTCCTGGTAGGGTCTCCCATGACAGATTGGTCTCAGGGGAGGGGCCAGACTAAGAATGGTTCAAAGACTTCAAACAAACGAAGAAGAAATGAGGATACCCTGACGGGAGGAAGCCCGGGGCCCCTTTCCGGAGCCAGGCCCGGGAGGAGGGCCCGTCAGCGAGCGCCTGGTGGCCGGGTTAGCCACGGAGCCCGGTCGGGCATAGCCCGAAAAAGTAACGTGGCCACTTCTCCTTCCCGCGGACCAACCGTCTACGAGGAACAACCGCTGGGGTCGGGTGCACTGCCAGTCACAGGATGAGCTACTAAGCCAATCCTAATGATGTAATACAAATGAACCCTTGCCTCTGATTCCCACAGCTACCCTGGGGAAGGAAACTTGGGTGTGTGTAGCACACACACACACACACACACACACACACACACACACACAGAGAATCATCCGGTCAGTCCACTGCCTCATCATACCAACCAATGGCTTACACCATTTGTCACTCGAGGTAATGTACAATATCTACAATGTTCTTTCCTTATCTTTTTCATATCACAATCGGCCAAAAGCTTCTTGGTCTACTGTTATGTTCTCTCACTTGACCTCTCCAAGCTTTATCCAAGCTCTCTCCCCGCCCAGCTCTCCCGGGGCTCGCTCTCCCCCCGCCCAGCTCTCCCGGGGCTCGCTCTCCCCCCGCCCAGCTCTCCCGGGGCTCGCTCTCCCCCCGCCCAGCTCTCCCGGGGCTCGCTCTCCCCCGCCCAGCTCTCCTGAGGCTCGCTCTCCCCCCGCCCAGCTCTCCCGGGGCTCGCTCTCCCCCCACCCATCTGTACCAGTATGAACACGCCTTCCACAACAAGGCTGCTTACATAACCTTGTAAATGAGGTCAGCAGCCAGCCAGCATTGATATGGATACCTGACAGAGACACACACACACACACACACACACACACACACACACACACACACACACACACACACACACGGAGGAGCAGACACACACACACAGGAGCAGACACACACACACACAGATACACACACAGAGGAGCAGACACACACACACACACACACACCGGAGCAGACACACACACACATGAGCAGACACACACACACACAGAGGAGCAGACAGACACACACACACACACACACACACACAGAGGAGCACACACACACACACACACACACACACACACACACACACAGGGCAGACACACACACACACACACACACACACACACACACACACACACACACACACACACAGGAGCAGAAACACACACACACACACACACACACAGGAGCAGAAACACACACACACACACACACACACACACACACACACACACACACACACACATGCATAAGCTCATCAGTTGAATTCATGTTCTGCTCTTACTCTCAAACACATGAAAGCAACAGTTAGTGAGTGAGTACCACCGTGTGGCTTCATCTCAGTAGTTAAAGTTGCGTCACTTATTTTGGGTCGCTCTCATATTGCACGGTCCTCTAAAATTGATAAAGTTTTATTTTATTTTTTTTATTTAGGCTTATGCATATTCTGACTTGACTGAAGTGGGCCCTAAAGCATTTACAGTTTTGGTCAAGAACAAATCAAAATAAAAGCTTGCAAAGCTTTTAAGAGGACTAAACAGGAAGATCTTTGTTAGTTTTTTTGGCATGATCAGTGGGTCACAACAAACCAGAACGCAAACCAGGAAGGAGAAACTAATCAACTACTTTGGGTGTGCAAAAGCATCCTGGTTCATGGACCGACCCCTGTCCACTCCCAGCCTCCCCTTGAACCTTGACTCACTCACACACTCACACACATCCCCTTCTTCACACAGTTTGTATCTCATATCGGCACTGGAGGTGAGGGGGTTCTGCATGGTCTGTGGCGGTGATCCACAGCCCACACTGGGCCCCCATTGGGCCCTCACCTGGGCCCACACTGGGCCCTCACCTGGCCCCCACTGGGCCCTCACTGGGCCCTCACTGGGCCCTCACCTGGCCCCCACTGGGCCCCCACTGGGCCCTCACCTGGGCCCACACTGGGCCCTCACTGGGCCCCACTGGGCCTCACTGGGCCCTCACCTGGCCCTCACCTGGCCCCCACTGGGCCTTCACTGCACTATCTGGGGCATCTCGCTCCAGGCCTTGGCCTTCTTCTTGGCCATGGCCATCCAGGGGGGCTCATCCTGGGGCAGGGCGGGGGGGGAGGAGCCCGGGGCGGCGGGCTGGGCCCGGGGCGCCGGGCCCAGCCCGTTGCTCGCGGGGGAGCAACGGGCTTGGATGAAGTCGGAGGGGGGAGGAGCGCGGGGGTGGGGGCGGGGGCGGGGTCTACGGCGGGCCGAGAGGGAGGTCTTTTGGCGGCCGGGGCCGTGGTGCATTGCGGGACGGGCGTCTTGGCGGCGGTGGGGGGAGGAGGAGGGGGAGCTTTGGCGAGGGGGGCCGGGGGGGGCGGTGACACGCTGGATGGCCGGTACCAGGGTAGGGGGGGGAGGGCTCCTCTTCTGAAGGGGGCAGGGACGGAGGGCGGCTTGGGGGCGGCGGAGGTGAAAGGGGAGTAGGGTTTGGGGGTGATGGGGCAGGGGGGCGTCTGGGTTCTGGGGATCTGGGGTCTGGGCGGGGACCGGCGTGGCTGGAGAGAAAGACTTCCTTTCCACGGGGGATACCGCTTTGGCCGCCTTTGTTGAGGTCACTGTGAAGGTGAGGCACACACACACACACACACACACACACACACACACACACACACACACACAACAACAACACAATTACTATAACTCATTTGTGTAAATGGGAGATGATTTTCTATATGTTTGTCCAAATGATGTCCAAATGATCCCAAACATGAGAAAAAAATGAGAAAAAGTAATAAAATGTAAATGTATTATTATTATTATTTTTATTGTTATTATTATTATTATTATTATGTATTGTGTGTGTGTGTGTGTGTGTGTGTGTGTGAGACCTTTGCCAGGTGAGTCAGGTGGTGTAGTAACGCATCACTGTAACACATTACTTCAAACACTGGACATTCCACACAGCTGCTTGATCTCTTGTTCTTTACCCTTTCCTCTGCATCCAGCCAAATGTCTTTGGAATCAAGGTGGGCTGTGTGGTTCACCAGAAAGGTTTCTTCTTGTTATGACGTTCACGAAGAACTTTCAAAGATGATACAATATGTTTTATTGGCCATTTGCAACAAGTACAATGGAATGCTTACTTCCCATTCCATCGTATGAATTTTTAAAACAATACTATACTATACAATATTTATAAAAAAAAGAACAATGATATTTACATAAAAAGTATTTTAAAAACAAGTGCCAGTATAGTGCAGAAGCATCATGAATACAGTGCAGTACAGTGCAGTAGATGTAATGAGTCCAGAAAGTCCAGCAAAGTATGATAATGTAATGTTAAAGACAATGTTAAGATAGTGGCGGAACTCCTAGCAGTTCAGTAGCTCACTGCCTGTGGATAAAAACTATCCTTAAACCTGGTCCTTGTATGGATGCTGCGCAACCAGTGACCGGACAGTAGGGGGAGAAGAGATGGTGCCCAGGGCAGTCCTTTATGATGGACATGGCCTTCTTCTGACATCTGGTCCTATAGATCTCCTCAATGCATGGAAGTGCACACCTGACAATCTTTAACGCCGTCCTTGTGACCCTCTGGATGGCTTTCTTGTCCTGTGCAGTGGTGTTGCCGTACCACACAGTGACACAACTTGTCAGGACGCTCTCTACGGTGCCATGGTAGAAGTTCACCAGCCACTGTTTGCCTATGCTGCTTCTCCTAAGGCACCGCAGGGCATAGAGGCGCTGGTGTGCCTTCTTCAGCATGACCAGCATGACCCGTGTTGCGGGTCCACGCCAGATCGTTGGAAATCTGTAGTCCCAGGAAACGGAAGCAACTGATGATTTCCTACGGTGTCTCTTCCAGGCTGATGGTGGAGTGGGGGCCCCGGTGGCTCCTGAAGTCCATCGATGAGCTCCTTAGTCTTGCTGACATTCAGTGCAAGGCTGTTGTCCATGAGGAGCCAGCTGGTCAGCGCAGGTCTTGAAGACACAGGATGGAACTACATCCTGTGTCTTCAAGGCCTGGATCACCCCTGAGAACACGGCTACCGCAGCTGCTCTCTCCGCGACCTACTCCTTCACCCAAACCCCCCGACCCTCTGGGCGTGGTGGAGGAACGGGACTCCTAGTCTCTCCAAACTGGTCATATCAGGTACTCCCTCTGGGTCACCTGACCAGATCGGCACTCGAATTTCATGCTGTTTCTGTTACCATCCCAACTAGGCTCAACATTGCCGTAATCTACCGACCACCGGGCCCTCTTGGTGACTTCTTTGACGAGATGGACGCCCTACTCAGCTGCTTTCCTGAGGACGGCACCCCACTCGTGGTTCTGGGTGACTTCAACATCCAGTCGGATAAGTTACAATCTCCTGAATTCATTAACTTTTTTGCCATATTCGGTCTAACACTCACTCCTTCTCCCCCTACCCACAGAGCTGGGAACCAACTGGATCTTGTCTTCACAAGATCCTGTACCACCTCGGTGATCTCTGTCACACCCCTCCCTGTCTCTGATCACCATTTTGTTGCTTTCTCTCTCCCTCTCAAATCCCCCACCTCCCTACCCACTACTCCCCACATTGTTACCTTCCGTAGTAACCTGAAAACTCTCTCTCCCTCTTCTTTCTCCGCATCTGTCCTATCCTCACTACCATCCCCCCAACAATTCTCTCTCTTGTCGGTAGAGGAAGCCTCCTCCACTCTGACTTCCTCTCTCTCCTCCTCCTTCGACTCTCTCTGTCCTCTCACCTCCAGACCAGCACGAGCCTCTCCTCCACCTCCTTGGCTGTCCGAACCTCTGCGGGCTCGTAGAGCAGAGCTACGGGCGGCCGAGAGAAAATGGAGGAAATCTGACTCCTCTGATGACCTCGCTCACTACCTCCGTCTCCTCGCTGGCTTCACCTCCACGGTATCGGCTGCTAAATCTGCCTTCTACCGTACAAAAATCAACTCTTCTGCCTCTAACCCAAGGAAACTTTTCTCCATGTTCTCTTCCCTCCTCAACCCCCCTCCCCTCCCCCTCCCTCCTCCCTCTCAGCTGATGACTTTGTCACCTTCTTTACGAAGAAGGTGAACGACATTACCTCCTCCTTCACCCCCACCGCTTTCCTCCCTCCCTCTTCTCCCACCCCACTAACCTTACCTGTTTCAACCCCCTCTCCCCTGATGAAGTTAACAAACTGGTGACATCAAACCACCCTACCACCTGCCCCCTCGACCCAATCCCTTCCTCTCTTCTCCAGGACATCTCGGGCGATATCCTTCCCTTCCTTACATCCCAAATCAACATCTCCCTTGAGGCAGGCCTGTTTCCGGCAGCCTTCAAGACTGCCAGTATCAAGCCGCTCCTCAAGAAACCATCCCTAGACACCACTGATGTCCAAAACTACAGACCGGTATCTCTCCTATCATTCCTGTCCAAAACCCTTGAACGGGCTGTCTCCTCACAACTTTCTTCCTATCTCTCCCAGAACAACCTCCTCGACCCTCACCAGTCAGGCTTCAAGGCTGCGCACTCCACGGAGACAGCACTGCTCGCAGTGACAGAGTCTCTTCGTGATGCCAGAAGCTCGTCCCTCTCATCGGTACTGATCCTTCTCGACCTGTCTGCAGCGTTCGACACAGTGAACCACCAGATCCTCCTCTCCACTCTCGCTGAGCTTGGAATCGCTGGAACTGCATTATCATATTATCATTATCATTATCCTGGTTCACCTCCTACCTTGCAGATCGCACTTATCAGGTCACATGGAACGGTTCCCTGTCCAGACCCTGCACCCTGGACACCGGAGTCCCTCAAGGCTCAGTATTGGGACCCCTTCTGTTTTCTCTTTACACTAAATCGCTAGGCTCTGTAATCACATCTCATGGCTTCTCCTATCACTGCTATGCAGATGACACTCAACTGTTTCTCTCCTTTCCCCCCTCAGAAACCCAAATAGCAACACGCATCTCTAAATGCCTGGCCGACATCAGCAGATGGACAGCCGCCAACCACCTGAAGCTCAACCTTGACAAGACTGAGCTCCTCTTCATACCGGGGAAAGACTGCCCTCAGATGGACCTACTGGTCACCATCGAGAACACCCAAGTCTCCCCCTCAACCACAACAAGAGACCTTGGTGTGGTGGTAGATGACCAGCTGTCCTGCAATGCCAACGTCACCGCGGTGGCCCGATCTTGCAGAATTGCCCTCTACAACATCCGCAGGATCCGGCCCTTCCTCACACGTGAAGCGGCGCAGATCCTGGTCCAAGCGCTCGTCATCACCCGCCTCGACTACTGCAACTCTCTCCTGGCGGGACTCCCCGCCTCGGCAACCAAGCCCCTCCAATGCATCCAGAACGCAGCAGCACGCCTGGTATTCAACCTACCGAAATTCTCCCACGTGACCCCTCTCTTCCGCGATCTCCACTGGCTTCCGGTAAATGCTCGCATCAAATTCAAGACTCTGGTGCTGACCTTTAGGGCAGTCAATGGAACTGCCCCAGCCTACCTCCAGGCGTTGGTCAAACCCTACATCCCAGCCAGAGCGCTCCGCTCAACTTCTGCCAGGCGACTTGTTCGACCTTCACTAATGTCAACCAAACATCGCTCGTCCAAGACCCAGCTCTTCACGGCTCTGGCTCCACAGTGGTGGAATGAACTCCCGTCTCATGTCAGGACGGCAGAGTCCCTCGCCAGCTTCCGCAAGAGACTCAAGACCCACCTGTTCAGAGTCCACCTGGACTCTCCTTGAACCCTCCTTCTCCTTTGTGAAACTCCTAAACTTGCTTAAGTCCTGACATTAATAGCTCTTAGCATGTTGTATATGTTAGCAAGTGTATATCCTTAATGTTGATAACACGCTCTTATCACAGCTACTTAAGCAGGTGACCTAGCAGTACGAAATTGTGTTATTCATCTTGTTAATATGAATACTTGTGAACTGCTGTATTTTTATGTTTGCGTACCTCAGCGTTATGCTATTGTCTGCTTCAACAAATGTACTCCTTGTAAGTCGCTTTGGATAAAAGCGTCTGCCAAATGCCCTAAATGTAAATGTAAATGTAAATGTACATCTGGGCCGGCTGCCTTCCCTGCCTTCCCTCTCCTGAAGGTTCTGCAGACCTCAGACTCTGTCAGTAGTAGAACGTAGTCCTCTGGGTGAATGTCCAATTTGTTGGTTGGCTCAGAGTTCTCCAGAGATAATGCTATCATAATATGGTAGGTCATTCCACCACTGTGGTGCCAGGACAGAGAAGAGCCGTGACCTACTGTATCATACGATAATGCTATCATAATATGGTAGGTCATTCCACCACTGTGGGGCCAGGACAGAGAAGAGCTGTGACCGTGTAGATCTGCCTAAGGGGCCCTGAGCGATAGGGCAAGCAGACACCAAGAGGCAGCAGAGTGGACAGGCAGGGATGTAAGACACATGCATGAACCCATGCTTCACACACACACACACACACACACACACACACACACACACACACACACACACGTTTAAAAGGACAGCCTGGAAATAACATGGTATGCTATTGGACTTCACGATCACAACACCCATATATATATATATATATACCTGCTTGTTTAAATCACTCACGAAAACTATATCAATCACTCAACAAAAATATATATATATCGGCACACACTGACAAAAAACACTGACATATATTTGTAAGTGTGTGTGTGTGTGTGTGTGTGTGTGCGTTTTTGCGTATGTGTGTTTGTGTGTGTCTGTGTGTGCGTCTGCGTCTCTGTGTGTGTGTGTGTGTGTGTGTGTGTGTGTGTGTGTGCGTCTGTGTGTTTCCTAGTAGTACACTGTGACGCACACAAATGACGTCTTCCGTGGGGCGCATTGAAAAGCGCCCCAGCAGCATCGTCATACAAATGCGCCCTTAAGGCTGCAGTGTACTAGGCAAAGCATATTATGTTGCGCAAATGATTTTAAAATCATATTTTACACATATTTCTGGGTGCATTCCACACACATATTGACAATTTATATATATATATATATATATATATATATATATATATATATATATATAATTATAATTATTTTTTTTTTTGTGCGTGTGGTTTGGGGGGGGGGGGCGGCGCCCCAGCGCCCCCTATGGGCCAGCCGCCACTGCTTCTTACCCTCAGCTGTCATCTCTCTGAACTCTGTACCACGATAACATGATTATTTTCGCTGAACCCTACGCAATAACAATACATTTGAATCGAATCGTATCTAATCGAATCGAATCTGATCTACCTACTTTGGATAAAGACATCTAAAGTAAATAGGATTTTATTGAACAATATTTGCAAAAAATGTGGTGCAATCGTTTTTTCAACCGTTTTTGCATGCAGTGTGTACAATCCTCCACTGGGGGCGCGTGTCCTGCGTTGACGTGCATTAGCACCGGGCCGCTAAGAATCAGTCAGACAGAAGAAGCCGATGAAGTTGTAGTTGCTAGTTACTAATTAATTAAGTTAATAATACATGTATTAACCACTATTACCACTATACTATATTTTTTTGTATGGCCGTAGTTGTTTGTCTGAACTCGTTTTAATCGCAGGGACCGACAAAGGGTAGGAAGCTTTGCGGGCCCCGGGCCACGATCGAGACTGGAAGACATCACCATGAGTGACAACTCCCAGGACAGCACCTCGCAGAGCCGATTGTAAGCGGGTCATTGTTATCAAACTAATTGATTTAAAAGAAGTCTCTGGTTTTTGGAAAGCCTGATGTCCAAAGTCCTGTGTTTCTGACCACTGTCTGGAACCCCCCCATCAGCAACCCTTACAACCGGCCCTATCGCAGAGGAGATGGACGCTTGGACAGAGACCACCGAGGCGGCAGGGGAGGAGGCGGAGGAAGAGGAGGTGGCTATAAAGGAGACAGAGGAGGAAACTCCGGCGGAGGAGGAGGCGGGAAGAACCGCTCGGGCTGGTTCAAAATCACGGTGAGTGGTACTTCTTTTTGTTGTGCAAAAAGTTGTTGTTGCTTCTTTTGGGATCATCTTTTGGGAGCTCTTTGGAGACTTTGCTGTTGGTCTTACAGATTCCACACGGAAGGAAATACAACCGAAAATGGCTCCTGCCGGCGCTGCAGAACATCTGCTCCGTGCCCTTCAACGCGGTTCATGTGAGTAGCGGTACTCCGATATGATGTCCTCATGGAGGAAGGGCCAAAGGTTTTTCCATTGGTGTTTTAACCCCAAAACTGATAAGGCTGATATTGTTATTAATAATATGACTTATTGCTTGGTTTCTGTCCTCATATTCTGTGTTTTCCTGCAGTTCCACGTTGAAAACACGCGGGCCGTTTTTTACGTGGATGAGGTCGCTACGGCGACCGCCCTGCACAAATGTTCCCACAAGATCACGGATACAGACGGCTATAAGGTGTGTGTGTGTGTGTGTGTGCACTGTATAAATGTGTCCGCACCGAGACTCGTCTGTCACCATTGATGATGCTGTGGTGACACTTACTCGGACTGCAATAAATCTGGGTGTGACCCTGGGTGATCAACTGTCGTTCTCGGCAAACATGGCATCAGTGACACACGCCTGCAGATTCCTCCTCTACCACATTAGGAGGATTAGGCCTTTTCTCACTGAAAAGGCTGCGCAGGTGCTCATCCAGGCTCTTCTCCAGGCTGGTCTATGGCCCCTGGAGCTCATTCAGAAAGCTGCAGCTTGCCTGGTGTTCAACCAACCCAAGTTCTCCCACACATTTACCCTCCATCGGTCTCTACACTGCTAGCCTACAAGGCAGTAAAAGGAACAGCTCCATCATACCTCCAGGCAATGGTCAAGCCCTACATCCCTGCCCATCACCTTCGCTCTGCTTCTTCGGGGTGTCTGCTTTCCCCCTCGCTTAGGGGCCCTTGTGGCCGATCTACATGGTCACAGCTGTCCACAGGACACACATGGTCTCTGTCCACAGGACAGAGAAGAGGAATGAAATTCCTGCTGATGTCAGGACTGCAGAGTCACTCCCCATCTTCTGCCGCAGGCTGAAACTCATCTCTTCAGGAAACACTTCCCTGATCCTTCCTCCTAGCGCATCCTCTTATCACTTTTACTAGCGTACTAGTGTTTTACTAAGTCGTTTGTAAGTAGACAGTTAGGTAGATATTGTTCTATATTGTTTGCCAACTTATTGTACTTTTACCGTTATTATACTTTTACCTGAGCTTATTGTTCTTTTACCTGAGCAATGGTTCAGTTCTTGGAGACTTGTTAGGAATGAAATTCACTTTTGACTTCTGGTGACCGGTTGTTTTCTTACCTACTTTTGTTGAACACACAATTGTAAGTCACTTTGGATAAAAGCGTCTGCCGGCCCCCTGATGTTGGACCAGAAGGCCTGGCTCTCCCTCAGTGTTCTAGTTCCTCCCAATAGTGTTCAATTGGGTTGAGGTCAGGGCTCTGTGCAGGCCAATGGATTTCCTCCACACCAACGGGGCACTGCTCGTCACCACTTCAAAGAATAAATGTGTATATTTTACTCGTATAAGCTACAGCGGGTGGTTCCGACATTTTTCATCTACTTGGCTACTTTGTTCTGTAGGCTACTCTCTTTTTGTTAACCAGATAACCGTCGGTCAGTTATTCAGATATGGAAAATGGTCTGGTTGCACATCCCTTGCCCAAACCCTGAGAAACGCCCCAGACCAATAATCCCTCCTCCACCAAACTTCACAGTAGGCACTATATATTCCGGAAGGTAGTGTTCTGGCTCTGCCACGGAAGGTAGTGTTTCCTGGCATCTGCCAACCCCAGATTCGTCCATCAGATTTCCAGATAGTAAAGTATGATTCATCACTCCAAAGAACAAGTTTGCTCCTAGGCACTGTACCTTAAATGGCACTTGCAGTTGACCGTGGCAGATCTAGTAGTGTGTACTCAAATCAAATCTTCTCGATCTAGTAGTGTGTACATTTCTCAAACTGACTTTTGGCATCCTATGACCGTGCCAGCTTTACAACCCGTTCTGAATTCTTAGTTTGTGGAGATTTCAGAGCGGTTTGCTGTATTTTATGCACCTGTTTGGCTGGCGTGTGTGTGGCTGAAACACCTCAATAATCAGAAGGGGTGTCCGCTGACTTTAGGCCATCTAGTGTATGGATGGATGTGCGTATGCACAGCACCGGTGCAGCCAGTTCTATGCACCAAAGTGCAACTGGCAATCAAATTGGTTAATGTCTTTACTTGTGTTCTCCTTCAGGTCGAGGTCCATATGAACCCCAGCGGCCCTCCGTCCTTCATGCAGTCAGACCTGAAGCCTGAAGACTTGGAACACCTCAAGGTGGGACAGGGCCTCTAAACAGATTGGGTTCTTTTAGTTATAAAACAATACTGCACTCCAGCACAGACACATGGATGCCCTTTGACTGCATGTGATGTTCACGTGTCACACTTGTTTCTCAAGGACGGCCACGATCTCCCGCCAGCCATTGTGTTTGACGTGGAATCGCCCACCGTGCTCCCCGCCTGCAAGGTGAGACACTGAGCTGAGCATCCCTCCGTGGACATGTGCACTGATTCTATTGGAGGCTCAGGAACCTTCCACAGGGAACAACAGGTCAACTGGCCGCTGCTGCTCCACTAGGCACCTGAAATACTAGTCTGCTTGTTTTATGAGAAAATACGCTTTTAATAATATAAGAAACTTTTCCAAAACATTGTGCGATGATTGGTTCATCCGTCCATTCATTCAATCCGTTTACAGGGCAGCTGTTTTGGCTCTGAAGAAATCAAACCCATCATCCTACGCTTCCTGCAGCAGTGAGTCTCTGGTCTACAGCTGGTTTACATCACTCTCATCCCACTTCTATTGTTATCCATGTTATTCACATGCGTCTGTGTCGCCGTGTTCCAGGTTTTTCAGCATATACGACTCTGGGGATAGACAGTCTCTCCTGGACGCCTACCACGACGGGGCCTCCTTATCTCTCACCACGCCCTTTTCTACTCAGAACCTTTCCAGGTACAAGGGAACAATGATTCACACCTACTCTAATTCATTTAATATTAGAAGACATTTCTGAAGATGCATCATCTTTGAGGTAGAGAGGTTGACCCTTTGACCTCTTGCTCTCTCCCCACAGGAGCAGTCTGGGAGACTACCATAAAGACAGCCGCAACCTGAAGAAGGTCAAAGACACTAGTGAGTCTACTGTATACACATGACTATTACACTGAACATGGAAGTGTGTCCTTTGCCATTGGTTTGCCTATTGTCTGTTCCACATCGTGCCTCGAGTGTAAGCGATAAGGCAGGAGGACCGGTTTGGTTTAGCATGTGTCCACACACACACACACACACATGCATATTTTCATGCATATTTCCTGCATTAAGAATGCAGCTAAATGCAAGGATTTAGGTGAATGTGACCTGCTCTTAAAGGCCTGCACTGACCATTTTGAGCTCCAATCTGTGTATTTCATGTTCCATTTAATGTGCAATATCCCAGCATCTGAGACACTAAAGTTCCACTGACTTAAGGTTGATTGTATATATATATATTTGTCATTTTTGGTGTGTATGCACATGTTGTTTTCGAGAGAGAGAGAGAGAGAGAGACCATGGGATGAGAGACCACCCCATCCCTTGGGATGAATAGTCTTCATGTTGATAACTGGTTGGTGGCCCTTCCTCTCCTCCCTGCAGCCATGCGCTTCCGTCTGCTGAAGCACACCCGGCTCAACGCGGTGGCCTTCATCAACGAGCTGCCCAAGACGCAGCACGACACGGCCTCCTTCAACGTGGACGTCAACACGTACACGGTGAGTCTCAAGCTGGCAGTAGGACCGTGTCAGCCATCCACACGACCTCCACTGGGAGGGAGGAGAGGGAAGGGGGTCTTAGTGCGGCAGCCATGGACACGTGACGCAACTTATAATAATATTAACAACAATAATAGATTTATTTTATAGAGCGCTTTACAAGGAACTCTAGACACTTTACGTTATTAAAATCATACATCAAATACATTTGAGAGGAAACAAGTTAAAAGCATGTAAAACCCAGCATTAATGACATTAATTAAAAGCAGTAATGAACAGGTGAGTTTTGGGGAGTGATTTGAACATGGATGGATATGTTTTCATGTGTTTTTATGAATGAACCGCCTGAGAGCCTCCATGTCAGAGCTCCAAACCAAAACAAACGAGCCAGGTTCAGTTGGATGTAATTTGTCTCTCTGTCAATGTAACCTGGATTGTGAGCCCCTCCTCCTTCACCAAGTTGGTCTTGGAACACGTAGCTCTACTCTGAATGACATGGCACCTGCATAATTAAAACCACCATAAACCCTACTGGGTAAACCGGTATTACCTGCACTGGCTCAAATGCTCCAAATACAAGTTCTACTGAATTTAAACAAGGAGTCGAATGAGAAAATGTGTTGGGTGTTAGGTGATCCCTTGCTTGGTTACTGATCATTCTTACTGTGTACAGTATTTTATAGGATTGTGTTTTAGAAAATGCATACTGCGGGAGGGAATGGGGAGTAAGCATTCCATTGTCAAAATCTTGAATCTTCATTTGTTGCTTGTTTTCTTCTGCAGAATACCTTGCTGGCATTCACCGTCAGTGGCGTGTTTAAGGAAGGTCAGTACTTTTTGTGAATATCTATAATATTCAGAGTTGTGATTAGTTATACTATTCGTATGTTGAGTGCAAACAGAACTGATCAATTTGATGTCTTTTACAGTGGAGGGAAAATCGAGAGACTCCACCATGGCCTTCTCTCGAGTGTTTGTCACTGTTCCTGCTGGCAATTCTGGGTAAGCCTAACGCCTAATGGTTTGAATAGGCCTTTATCACACTTCCTGCTTCCGGAGCCGTGAGCAGTGTACTCTTTCTTCCGGTAGTTACCCCAGATACGGGACAAACTGTGGCCGCCTCCTCTCCTCTCCGTTATTGTAATGTACCGGCTGCTCAACGTCTAAACAAAGACAGCCCTACCTCCGTTTACACCATTACCGAAAGACAAACTCCTCCGCAAGTCTTGTGTAAGGCTGATAAGGAGAATGAAGGTCCCTCGTTTCATGTTCTCAGGGGTAGCGCGTATGTCTGCAGTTTGCACTTTGACTAGATGACGTTGTTCCGACCAAGTCGGTTCGGATATATCCCAACCAGAAACCGTGGATTAACGGCGATGTTCGCGCTGCCCTACATGCGCGTAACGCCGCCTTTGGTTCCGGGAATACGGAGGAATATACGAGAGCCCGTTACGACCTCCGTAAGACCATCGTCACTGCCAAGCGGGAGTATAAGGACAGAGTGGAAGATAAATTCAAGAAACACGATGCGAGGGGTATGTGGCAGGGGCTGCAGAAGATAACGAACTTCAGAGGGAGAACCAGTTGTGTAGAGAACTCCTCTACCTCCCTCCCAGGAGAGCTAAATACATTTTTTGCTCGGTTCGACGTAAACGGCAGCCCGCCGAAGCCAGCACCGACTGGGGAGACCAGCCAGCTGCGCATCTCGGAGGCGGATGTGCGCCGCACCTTTAAGCGGCTGAACATCCGTAAGGCGGCAGGCCCCGACGACATCCCGGGCCGCGTCCTCAGAGCATGCGCAGACCAGTTGGCAGGAGTCTTTGCAGACATCTTCAACCTCTCCCTGTCCCAGGCTGTTGTCCCCGCGGTCTTCAAGATATCCACCATCGTGCCTGTCCCTAAACAAACCAAGGTAACATGCCTGAATGACTACAGACCTGTGGCCCTCACCTCGATCGTTAGCAAATGCTTCGAGAGGTTGGTCAAGGACTTTATTTGCTCCGTGTTACCTACCACGCTGGACCCATGGCAATTTGCATATCGTCAAAATAGATCCACGGACGACGCAATTGCCATGGCCCTCCACACTGCCCTTTCCCACCTGGAGGGGAAGAACTGTTATGTGCGAATGCTGTTTGTGGACTACAGCTCAGCATTCAACACAATAGTTCCTGCCAAGCTCGACACCAAGCTGAGAGGTCTAGGCGTACCCCCATCCATGTGCAGCTGGATACTGAACCTCCTGTCGGACCGCCGCCAGGTGGTGAGGATGGGCAGCACCACATCAGAGCCACTGACCCTCAACACGGGAGCCCCCCAGGGATGCGTGCTGAGCCCTCTCCTCTACTCCCTCTACACCCACGACTGCATGGCTATGCACAGCTCCAACGTCATCGTCAAGTTTGCTGACGACACGACAGTGATGGGCCTGATCGTCGGCGACGACGAGACAGCCTACAGGGAGGAGGTCGGATCGCTGGAGCAGTGGTGCCAGGAGAACAGCCTCGCCCTCAACGTCAAGAAGACCAAGGAGCTGATCGTGGACTTCAGGAGGCAGAGGGGAGAGCACAGCCCTATCTCCATCGACGGCGTTGCAGTAGAGAGGGTCAGCAGCTTCAAGTTCCTCGGCGTGCACATCTCCGAGGACCTCACATGGTCCACGCACACCACACACGTGGTGAAAAGGGCCCAACAACGCCTGTATTTTCTCAGGCGTCTGAAGAAATTCAGCATGGGCCCCCGCATCCTGAGAACATTCTACAACGGCACCATCGAGAGTGTTCTGACAGGGTGTATCACCGCCTGGTACGGGAACTGCACGGCACTCGAGCGCAGAGCGCTTCAAAGGGTGGTGCGGACGGCCCAGTATATCGTTGGAGGTGAGCTCCCCTCCCTCCTGGACATTTACAACCAGCGGTGCGTGGCCAAGGCCAAAAGAATTATAAAAGACATTGCCCACCCCAGCCACGAACTTTACTCACTATTACCGTCAGGCAGGCGATACCGCAGTATCAAGTGTCGTACAAATAGGCTTAGAGATAGCTTCCACAGTCAGGCCATCAGGCTGCTGAACAAGGGCGTATAACATATAGCAATGTATATTTTATTACATTGATTTATATATATATATATTGCTCTTTTCTGTGCTGATTTTGCATTTTATAAATTGCATTTTATTTTATTTATATTCTATTTTATCTTATTTTATAACTGCTGTCTGTCGTCAGGTATTGCACACAAGAATTTCACATCACTGCTTTATACTAAACTGTAAACTGTGAAGTGACAATAAACTTGACTTGACAAGGAGAGCATATACGTCGCGAAAGGTGGGCGGAATAGGCTAATAATGTCGGGTATGTGTGTGATTAAAAGCACTGGTCCTGACCCCCACACACACTCCATCTCTCATCCGAATAGAGCCACATATTGTCGGGTATGTGTGATTTAAAGCACTGGTCCCAAAAGTAGGGCTGGGCGATACGGACCAAACCCCGGTATTTTTTGGCTGCGTCGCGATATACGATATATAGATATATACATATCTCCATCTATCTATATCTATATAGATATATACAGCTCTATCTATAGGTATTTTATACAAATTCGGTTTTAACTCAATGCCACAAGTATGTCACAAGCACTTTTATTTTAAGACAACTCATATTCACAAGAATAACAGGCATTCCCTTTTAGAAAATATACAGCTGCACACTACATATAAATACATTGAAATAATCAAAATCCATCAAATAAATCGCCTATATTATATACATAGGCATACCTCTGCTTCTACACAAAATCACCTTCGTTATTCAAGATGACTTTATCCGGAGGGAAATTAAGGTGCAACAGTTGACAGGGGGAATAAATGCACACAAAGTATACTAATACCTAAAAACGAAATAACAACAAAATAAACTAGTATAAACAAAATATAACTAAATGTATGTTATATGGCGATATATCCAGATAGAGCCACAAGACACAATGTCGGGGAATTGTATGATTCGGATTTAGACTTCTTCACTGAAGAGTGTTCATTCACTAGTTGAACCACATCGTCTGGACCGACTTTTGGAAGGTTATGCAGCGATGTTGTCCAGCAATAACTGTCCACCATGGTGAATGCCAAGCTGAATGCATTAACCGGAACTGCTTCAGCGATTTTTAACGGGTACTTCCGGCGTTGTAATCTAACGTGATATAGGCCTAACAGGCCACACAAGATCTTGCATATTCCAGGTTGTGGTTGAAGGTGTCGTAGGTTGGCCCCTAAGGACAGCACTGCAGGGTCAGGAAGGGGTCCTACAAACACAAGTAACAGGAACCATTCATCAGTCAATTAAATCAGTAAAGCACCATCTGCAGGTTTTAATATTATGCCCATGTTCTAAAAAAAACAGTGATGAATTTAATAAAAATGATAAACATACCTGCATAGGCTCGATACAGCGTGGATATGACACTGCTGCGTCCAGGAGCCTTAGGCTTCCGGACCACAAGTTCATCCATGGGTTCCGGACTTATCCCCTGGAATGACACAAAAAGAAAATAGATGCTGTTGCAAGTGTCAGAGAATATCGGGATAATTCAACACGCAAGTCATATTGTACATCCCTCTTCAGGGAACTGCTGCTTTGAGAAATAGAGGGAAACTCCATGCAAATGTATACACATGTATACACGTGTTGGTCTTGCGAGTCTTAAATGCTAGAATCTTAAACATCTTTGAGTAGTCTATACAGTATGTATAGCTATATCTGAGGGATCCAGACAAAACATACCTGTGTCCTTGGTCGGTGCCATGACTGAATCTCACTGGTGCAGGCCAGTGGTGTTTGCACACTTTTCACCCCATGATGCTGTAGTGAGCCGTCTGGAATAGGAGTGCGACCACGTGATTACACAACACCTTTCCAGCAGCACACAAACAGGAGCATCCATTTAACTGCACGGGTGTAACTGCACGCAGCACAATCTAGAAATGGAGAACATGTACAAAAAATGAGAGAATCTGCAACAGCAGACATGGAGCAGGATAGATATATATATATACATATACACACACACACATATATACATACATATACACACAGAACAATGAATACCGTTCTCTGTCTGTAGTTGAACTTATCTGACACACTGGTCATTTTCATTAAACCTTACGAGCTAGCGGTGACAACCGAATCTAAGCACTGTGTATATATATACACATATATATACACACACATATATATATACACACGTATATATATACACACGTATATATATACACACGTATATATATACACACACATATATACACATATATACATATATATACATATATATACATATATATACATATATATACACATATATACACATATATACACATACACATATATACATATACATATATATATATATATACATATATATATACATACATATACATATATATATATATACATATATATATACATATACATATATACCAGTGGCGAAGCGTGTCTATCACAACTGGACCTTCTGTAACTTCTAACCTTCTAACACGCAAAAAGGCTTAACGTAACTTTGGAACTTTAAGTTCCAAAATAGCGATCAATAATCACCAAATGTCTCTGGCATATGTCTTGTCATTAGCACTTTCACCTGTCAAAATGAAAGTGAAAAGGTGAAAGTGCTAATGACAAAACATATGCAAATTAGGTGATTATTGATCGTGGTTTTGTAACTCTTAGTTACGTCAAGTCTTTTCACGTTAAGCGATGCAAAGAAAGATCAAGTCAAAACTCTCAATTCAAATGCACAACAATGCTTAACAAACCCAAGTCAGCCATTAACTAATCAGTCAACAAGTGTGTGGAAACAAAATGCACCAACCAGCTCAACGAGACGCAACACTGAGAGAAAACCAGCAAAGACAAATGAGTCTCACTCACCAATGATGTTCACTGAAAGACCAAATCCATTCTCCTGTCCTTCTGGATGAATGGTTCGACCACCATCAGGTCATAAAGATGATCGCTTTTCAGATCCAAAATAAGTTCCAATTCCCTGCTCTCTTGTCGGTCCCAAATAGCAACACTCCCATCAGTAGAGCCTCTTGTGGCTAGTAGAGCCCGTTAGCCACGGGTATCGTTCCCAGTTGCTACTCTGAAAATGGCGAACATAGCCTGCTTTAACTACTTGAGTCAGCTCCAGATTGTCAGGTGTTGGACGGCCTCTTTTAATAATGTCCATTTTAACATTAAATGGTCGTCTTGAAAATGGTTCAGACAATAATTCCGCCACGACATCATCTTCACCTGTTGCCATTTTGGCGTAAAAAAAACAACGTAGAAAACGTAACACTACGCTAGATCCACTCTCGCGCCAGCCACCACCTTGCACCCTCTAGCTCCATATTGAGCTGCCGGGGAAATCTGAAAGAATACGCCCATTGGCTACAAATCACGATATGATTGGTTGATCAAATTGTCAATCCAAACGTACGCTATCATTCCGTCTAAGGGCCAATGTCAGCGGGAATACTTTGGTTGATTTACGTTGGATATTCTTCCCAGCAACCCAGAAAAATATCTGATTGGTTGCATTGTTTTTCCAACACAAAACCACTCAAATGCGTCGTGCATGGACCGAGAAAGACAAACAAATCAACGTAACACTGTATTATAACACAGATACGATTCTCATTTATTCATTTTATTTAAATTTTATTAAATGTTATTAAATTGTATTACATTTTATTAATACAATTAATTCGATTCTTTGGTTTCATCTGAGAGTTCCAGGGTCTTCTCTGAATACCTTGAAGGCCCTGACGCTTCACCACTGATATATACACACACACACTAATGGATACCGTTCTCCGTCTGTAGTTGAACTTATCTGAGACCAACCTTGCGAGCTAGCAAGCTAGCGGTGACAACAGAATCTAAGCACTCTGTATGTATATATATATATATACACATACATATACACACACACCGAATGATGGATACCGTTCTCTGTCTGTAGTTGAACTTATCTGACACACTGGTCATTTTCATTCAACCTTACGAGCTAGCAAGCTAGCGGTGACAACAGAATCTAAGCACTCTGTATATACATATAAATATACACAGAGAACGGTATCCATTATTCGGTGTATAATGGTGTGTGTATATATAAATACACACCAGTATACACCGAATGGATACCGTTCTGTCTGTAGTTGAACTTATCTGAGACCAACCTTGCGAGCTAGCAAGCTAGCGGTGACACAACATAATCTAAGCACTTACCTCTATACTTGAAGATCAACTTCTCGTAAAATAACTTGTATCCTTTTTCCAGTTTAGACTCCTTCACTGTAGAGTGTTCATTCACTAGTCGAACCACATCGTCTTGACCGACTTTTGGAAGGTTGTGCAGCGATGTTGTCCAACGATAACTGTCCGCCATGGTGAATGCCAAGCTGAATGCCTAAACCGGAACTAAATATACACTGCTCCAGCGGGTTCTTCCGGCGTTCTAATCTACTGTGATAAAGGCCTATTGACTCCATTCTTTCCACGTGAGCTGGTGTCCATGTTGAATGTTGATCTATTGGTTCCCAAGCTGGGGGGTGAGCCCCCTGTGGGGGGCCAGGAGTTATGACAGGGTGTGTGGCGAGGCTAAATATTAATGATGCGATACAGCAAATCAAAATAGAAACAAGTCACCTTTATGTATTTGCTGTTTCACTTCTGTGTTAATTATAGACAATGTTTTAAATCAATTATATTGGAGTGTGCAAGCAAAGGGTGTCTGAGAGCGTAGGTGGGGGGGCTGATGTATATATTTTTTTATCTAAAAAGGGGCGCCCTGCAGAACAACTTTGGGAACCACTGACCTATTTAATGTTTTTATTTTTTTATTTTTTATAAACCAAATGTCTTAAAATTGTAAGATTCAAGATTTTATTTGCCATATGCAACAAGTACAATGAAATGCTTACTCCCCATTCCCCCCACAGTATAAATTGTCTGAAAAATGAAAAATGTACACAATAAAAATAACAAAGTTCAATTGTGCAGAAAGCATTTAAAAAATATCATGTCTTCGGTGTCAAGATATTCAACATGAATCTCTGTGACACCGCCACCACCACCCTGTGTGTGTGTGTGTTCCTCCCCACAGGTTGTGTATAGTCAATGACCAGCTGTTCATCCGGATGGCCACCACGGAGGAGATCCGCCGGGCCTTTGTGGCCCCAGCGCCCACTCCTTCCTCCAGCCCCGTGCCCACCCTCACAGCCCCCCAGCAGGACATGCTGTCGGCCTTCTCCCTCAAGTCTGGCATGAACTTCGAGTGGTCTCAGAAGTAAGTGGTTTATCAATGGTCCTGACTCGATGAGAGACGGTTGTGTTGATGTCCTCTTACCTCGTACCTGATTGGCGCTGAAGTCCTTGTAATTCAAACCCTGTGGTGTCTTTTCTTTCTCCCTCAGATGTCTTCAGGACAACGAATGGGATTTCAACAGAGCTGCTCAGGTCTTCACTCAGTTGAAGGTGAGCTGACAACACTTTGATATATAAACATACTTTGATGTTGTGATTGTGTGATTGTTGTGTCCACAAATGGCATTGAGTTAAACATGCTTCATTTCCTTTTCCCTTTTTAGACGGATGGCAAGATCCCAGACGTTGCCTTCATCAAATGAAGACTGTATCCATGGAGGATAGTGACATTGAATTCACCAACTCAACTCAACTCAAATATATATATATATATATATAGTTTTGTTTTAGCCACATCCTTTCTGGCTGTTTTACAGATTATTTTCACACCGGGAAAGATACATATTTTGTATGTTTTTGTTTTAATGAGCAATGTCATTGTGTACAATTTACGTTTCATAAAATATAATTTTACAATTTGCTGCATACTCTATTGTCTCATCAGCAATACAGAGGTACAGATACAGAGCGGGTCCTACCTTCTTAATGAAGGGTACACATTTGATAAATGGTAGGAGTGGTTTGATCAAGCCAAATTCCACAAGCTGCAGCAGTTTAGCAGACCATGTGCTGCTCTGCGGAGACATGGACTGTGTGGAAGACTAGTATTCAGAATTTAATTCAAGACTACTGCAGGTTCAGCTGGCCATGCTTGGGGCTAATTACACATCAAACAAGCTCAGGTGTTGCTAGCATTTTTCAGGAAATGGAGTCAGAGGTCTCTTCAGTCAGGTGGAAGCTTCAGTCGGCCACTGCAGATTTCTTAGTACCTTTTTGGATAGACCTGGAGAGGAGAATATAGGACCAGAGGAGAGACCTGGAGAGGAGAATATAGGACCAGAGGAGAGACATGGAGAGGAGGACATGGAGAGGAGAATATAGGACCAGAGGAGAGACATGGAGAGGAGAATATAGGACCAGAGGAGAGACATGGAGAGGAGAATATAGGACCAGAGGAGAGACATGGAGAGGAGAATATAGGACCAGAGGAGGAGAGACCTAGAGCGGAGCGTATAGGACTCAAGATGAATGATTAAATGGAGGAGAGGATTCAAGATTATTTGTTTGCCAACTTGTACAATGGAATACTTACTCCTGCATTCTCAATTTCAACAACTTGATACTTGATGCAGATAAAGGTATGTCCCTTGTGTGTCTGAAATATGTGGATAATCAAAGACAAACATATTTCTGTTACCAGGACACAAGAGGAGAAGGGAGAGCAGAGAACTACAGATGTTAGGATTTGGATAGAGAATTTGTCTGAGCAGACGGGTAAATGCTAAAAAAAGATACAATAGATAGCCGATAGCATTTTGCTGTTCGTACAAGATGATTATTCCATTTGCAATTAGTACAATGGAATGCTTACTCCCCATTCCCTCCCACAGTATGAATTCCCTACAACAATACTATACTAAACTACCACCAGCCATTAAAAAGGCTGCTCGAGGGCTCCTCCCGAAGACCAGGGTGACGAGGAATCTGGTTTATTGCAAGAGTTTGAATCTTTGTGAACAGAGCAGATGGTACATGCTAGAGCTCTCTCCTCTAGAGTGTGTGTGTGTTGGAGGCTGCTTTAACCTGTGGGCTTTGATTTAAGGACCCACAGGTGTGCAGCCTCACCAGCCGATCAGTCCAATTCAGGCGATTCAGATGAGCCTGCCTAAACCATCTACCAACTACAGACACTGCACACAAATGATATTATACTATATACTATAAACACCTCTCAGGGAACCATCACCTTATCGTGGTGGAGATGGTTGAACGGTGTACCTGTGAACCTGGGAGCTGTGTTGTCTGGAGCCTAGTGCTCCTGGTAGGGTCTCCCATGACAGATTGGTCTCAGGGGAGGGGCCAGACTAAGAATGGTTCAAAGACTTCAAACAAACGAAGAAGAAATGAGGATACCCTGACGGGAGGAAGCCCGGGGCCCCTTTCCGGAGCCAGGCCCGGGAGGAGGGCCCGTCAGCGAGCGCCTGGTGGCCGGGTTAGCCACGGAGCCCGGTCGGGCATAGCCCGAAAAAGTAACGTGGCCACTTCTCCTTCCCGCGGACCAACCGTCTACGAGGAACAACCGCTGGGGTCGGGTGCACTGCCAGTCACAGGATGAGCTACTAAGCCAATCCTAATGATGTAATACAAATGAACCCTTGCCTCTGATTCCCACAGCTACCCTGGGGAAGGAAACTTGGGTGTGTGTAGCACACACACACACACACACACACACACACACACACACAGAGAATCATCCGGTCAGTCCACTGCCTCATCATACCAACCAATGGCTTACACCATTTGTCACTCGAGGTAATGTACAATATCTACAATGTTCTTTCCTTATCTTTTTCATATCACAATCGGCCAAAAGCTTCTTGGTCTACTGTTATGTTCTCTCACTTGACCTCTCCAAGCTTTATCCAAGCTCTCTCCCCGCCCAGCTCTCCCGGGGCTCGCTCTCCCCCCGCCCAGCTCTCCCGGGGCTCGCTCTCCCCCCGCCCAGCTCTCCCGGGGCTCGCTCTCCCCCCGCCCAGCTCTCCCGACGCTCGCTCTCCCCCGCCCAGCTCTCCCGGGGCTCGCTCTCCCCCGCCCAGCTCTCCTGAGGCTCGCTCTCCCCCGCCCAGCTCTCCGGGGCTCGCTCTCCCCCACCCATCTGTACCAGTATGAACACGCCTTCCACAACAAGGCTGCTTACATAACCTTGTAAATGAGGTCAGCAGCCAGCCAGCATTGATATGGATACCTGACAGAGACACACACACACACACACACACACACACACACACACACACACACACACACACACACACACACGGAGGAGCAGACACACACACACAGGAGCAGACACACACACACACAGATACACACACGGAGGAGCAGACACACACACACACACACACCGGAGCAGACACACACACACATGAGCAGACACACACACACACAGAGGAGCAGACACACACACACACACAGCACACACACACACACACAGAGGAGCAGACACACACACACACACACACACACACACACACACACACACACACACACACACACACACACACACACACACACACACACAGGAGCAGACACACACACACACACACACACAGGAGCAGAAACACACACACACACACACACAGACAGAAACACACACACACACACACACACACACACACACACACATGCATAAGCTCATCAGTTGAATTCATGTTCTGCTCTTACTCTCAAACACATGAAAGCAACAGTTAGTGAGTGAGTACCACCGTGTGGCTTCATCTCAGTAGTTAAAGTTGCGTCACTTATTTTGGGTCGCTCTCATATTGCACGGTCCTCTAAAATTGATAAAGTTTTATTTTATTTTTTTTATTTAGGCTTATGCATATTCTGACTTGACTGAAGTGGGCCCTAAAGCATTTACAGTTTTGGTCAAGAACAAATCAAAATAAAAGCTTGCAAAGCTTTTAAGAGGACTAAACAGGAAGATCTTTGTTAGTTTTTTTGGCATGATCAGTGGGTCACAACAAACCAGAACGCAAACCAGGAAGGAGAAACTAATCAACTACTTTGGGTGTGCAAAAGCATCCTGGTTCATGGACCGACCCCTGTCCACTCCCAGCCTCCCCTTGAACCTTGACTCACTCACACACTCACACACATCCCCTTCTTCACACAGTTTGTATCTCATATCGGCACTGGAGGTGAGGGGCGTTCTGCATGGTCTGTGGCGGTGATCCACAGCCCACACTGGGCCCCCATTGGGCCCTCACCTGGGCCCACACTGGGCCCTCACCTGGCCCCTGTCATATGTGTTTTCACTCTGTCCCTTTAAGCAACAGGTTTTGCTTCCGGCTACGTCACCATATAAGCGGCACCTGCGACAAGCCGGCCGGTGTTGAACAAAGCACGAGTGTTATTGTTTGTATGCAATGCGATACAAATAAAGACCGCAAGCAGAAACCTCCGTGTGATCATTTCACTACATGGTGTCAGAAGTGGCCAGTGAGTCACTACGCTGGAGGAATGGCGAAGTTTAACCCCCCATCAAGTTTTTCTTTTGACAAACCTACGGAGTGGCCGGAGTGGAAGCAACGTTTTCAACGCTATAGGACTGCGACCAAACTGGATAAAGAAGGTGGACAGGTGCAGGTGAGCTGTCTAATTTATGCCATGGGCAGCGAAGCGGAAAACATTTTCAAGTCGTTTAAGTTTGAAGATGAAGAGGATGAGAACGATTTTACTACCGTTGTGGGAAACTTTGATGACTATTTTTTCCCACGGCGGAACGTTATCCACGAAAGGGCGTGTTTCTACCAACGTGTCCAGCGGCCAGGGGAGAAGGCAGAAGGTTTCATCAGAGCCTTATATGATCTATCTGAGCACTGTGAGTTTGGGAAATGTCGAGAGGAGAACATCCGCGATCGCATCGTAGTCGGGATGTTAGATAAAGAGCTCTCACGCAAACTACAACTGATGGCAGATCTTTCGCTGGCGGTGACGATACAGACCATCAGACAATCTGAGGAGGTCACGGCGCAAGTGAACATGCAGGGAGATACTGCCGGATACGTACAGGAAGTACAATATAAAAAGAAATATAAGAACTGGAAACAAGGTGATAAGTCAAAAGATAATAAATGGGGAGGACAGGCAAGGAAATGTGGCAAATGTGGGAAAGCACGACATGACAAAGAAGAAAGGTGCCCTGCAGTGAAAGCAACATGCCATAAATGTCATAAATTCGGACATTGGGCTAGAGTGTGTCGCAGTGGCAGGTCAGTGGAAGAGGTTACCGAGCCAGAGGAAGCTAGGCAGCAGACCTCTTATTTTCTAGGTTCAGTTAGCAGTGCTAGTGAGATGAAGAAACAGTGGACTGTGCAGCTACATATGGATTCTACTCCAGTGCAATTCAAGATAGACACTGGAGCTGATGTCAACATAGTAAGTGAGGACACGTTTCACACTCTCACTCCAAAAAGAGCACTGCAGCCGACGGACATTCCACTGGACAGCCCAGGGGGCGAGCTACTGTGTCTTGGTCGCTTCAACGTGACGGCCAGCTATAAGGGGAGGAGGTACCCAATCACAGCCTATGTAGTCCGGGGACACAGGGTCAACAATCTGCTCAGCCGGTCCCTGTCAGTTAGGATGAACCTGGTGAGGAGAGTAGATGAGGTAATGCAACCACACTACGGCAAAGACCACCTGCAGGCCTACGGGGAGCATGGCACGCTGCAAACCGAACCGGTAAAAATACGGTTGAAAGAGGGGGTCCAACCCTCCGCCATACACACTGCACGACGAGTGCCTTTTCCCATGCTACAGAAGGTAAAGGAGGAACTGCAAAGAATGGTGAACAATGGTATCATCGAGCAGGTCACACAGCCTACAGACTGGTGTGCACCCATTGTACCGGTCCTGAAAAAGAACACGGGCAAGGTGAGAATCTGTGTCGACCTCAAAAGGCTGAATGAATCCGTCAAGAGAGAGCATTACATCCTACCTACCTGTGATGAGATAACGGCCAAGTTAAGTGGTGCAACAGTGTTTTCGTCCCTCGACGCTGCAAGTGGATTCTGGCAAATTCCGCTGCACCCAGACAGTTGCAAACTGACCACGTTTATAACCCCGTTTGGACGATACTGCTTCAAACGGCTGCCTTTTGGGATTTCCAGCGCGCCGGAGATCTTTCAGCGGAAGATGCTAGAGACTCTGCAGGGGCTGGAAGGCACGGAAGTCTTCATGGACGACATCCTGATCTACGGGACCTCAATGGAGGAACATGATGCCCGGCTGGAAAAGGTACTGCAGCGCGTGGAATCAGCTGGCTTGAAGCTCAACAAGGAGAAGTGCTCCCTCAGACAGAGCCAGCTGTGCTTTTTGGGCCATCTCATTGACCAGTCAGGGGTGAGACCTGATCCCGAAAAGGTGGAGGCGATTCGGCAACTAGCGCCACCTGGAAACGCACAGGAGCTAAAACGAGTGCTGGGGATGGTAAACTACCTGGCGAGGTACGTTCCCGGCCTATCCTCGATAAGTCTACCACTGTACGAGCTCCTAAAGAGTAAGAATACGTGGAACTGGGACCACTCACAGCAGTCTGCTTTTGAGAATATTAAAGGGATGCTGATGACCGCCCCAGTCCTAGCCTTCTATGACGTAACCAAGCCCACAGCTGTGTCTGCTGACGCCAGTAGTTACGGACTGGGAGGCGTGCTCCTCCAGCTCCACGGAGAGAAGTGGAAGCCTGTCGCATACTGCTCCAGACGTCTCTCTGAAGCCGAGACACGTTATGCCCAGATAGAGAAGGAGTGTCTGGCGGGGGTGTGGGCCTGTGAGAAATTTGACAAATATCTGTGCGGCTTGGATCAGTTCAAGCTCGAGACTGATCATAAGCCATTAGTGCCGCTTGTCAACAACAGGAGCCTAGACAGCGTTCCCGTGAGATGCCAGCGCCTTCTGATGAGACTCATGAGGTACAAGCCTGTGGCGGAATATGTGCCTGGGAAAGCACTCGTCGTTGCTGATGCCCTGTCCCGGAGTCCACGGACCCACACAAGGGAGGAGAAGGAGACACACGACGAGGTGGCATGCTACGTGGCCGCGGTGATGCAGGGCATCCCAGCATCACCAACGAGAATGGACAACATCCGAAGAGAAACCGCAGCTGACAGCGAGCTACAGTCAGTCATCAACCTCATAAGAAGAGGATGGCCTGAACATAGGGCAAGCGTTCCATTAAATGTCAGGGAGTACGTTTCGGTGAAACACGAACTGTCGGAGGCTGATGGCTTAGTCATACGGGGAAATCGTATTGTTGTTCCAAGGGCATTGAGAGAGGAGATTCTCCAGAGGATACATGACGGACACCAAGGGCTCACAAAGTGCAGAGACAGAGCCAGCTCATCAGTTTGGTGGCCAGGGCTCTCAACAGAACTAAAGAACACTGTGATGTTGTGCCAGTCTTGTCAGGAACAGAAGCGGTCCCAGCAAAAGGAGCCGCTCATCTCCACGCCACTGCCTGATCGGCCTTGGGAAAGGATTGCCCTGGACCTCTGTGAACACAAAAAGCTAAACTACCTAGTGATCTCGGATTACTATTCCCGGTTCCTGGAGATACTACACCTGCCGTCCACAACCACCACTCAGGTTATTCAAAGAATGAAAACAACCTTTGCTAGGTTTGGAATCCCGGATGAGGTGGTGAGCGACAACGGACCTCAATTCTCGAGTGGAGAATTCAAGGAGCTGGCAAGACAGTTAGACTTCAGACACGTCACGTCGAGTCCCCACCATCCTCAGGGGAACGGTCATGCGGAGCGAGCGGTACAAACCGCAAAGAGAATCCTCCAGCAGGACGACCCACTAATGGCTCTCATGTGCTACAGAGCCACTCCATGTATCACTACAGGGGTCAGTCCAGCAGAGCTACTGATGGGGAGGAAGATCAGAACGACACTCCCTACACTGGTGAGGAATCTTCGACCCAAGTGGCCCAACAGGAAGACTGTAAGGCAAAAGGATGCTGACGAGAAGGCCAAACAAGCCTTCTACTACAACCGCCACCATGGGGCCAGGCCTTTACCGCCTCTACAGCGAGGAGATATGGTCCACACCAAGCTGGATCAGGAAAAGGCTTGGACGACACCAGCGGTGGTTTTGAAGGATGAGTGTATCACCCCAAGGTCATACCTCATCAACACACAGGGAGGAGCGGTGCTGCGGCGGAACCGTCGCCATCTCCGGACGGTACCAACGCCTCGTCCTGCCCAAACCGACTCACCTGCAGCCGCAGGGAGTACTGGGGTGGTTCCCCAGTCTACCAGTCCAGTGACTGGTTGTCTGAGTCCAGGTGGGGTCGCAAAACCTGAACAAACACCGGGACTGGTTCAGACCAGGTCTGGACGTGTCATTAAGCCAGTTGTCAGACTTATTGAGACAATATAATTTAAGTTAAAGGTAAGGCCAAAATAAACATTATTTGTTACAGTTATTGACTGTTTACGTGCAACTGGTTTTGGTTTGAAACCGTTAAAAAAAAGGGAGATGTCATATGTGTTTTCACTCTGTCCCTTTAAGCAACAGGTTTTGCTTCCGGCTACGTCACCATATAAGCGGCACCTGCGACAAGCCGGCCGGTGTTGAACAAAGCACGAGTGTTATTGTTTGTATGCAATGCGATACAAATAAAGACCGCAAGCAGAAACCTCCGTGTGATCATTTCACTACA
>CM051001.1:4375788-4392542 GCA_027704905.1 Muraenolepis orangiensis | reverse complement strand
AATGTACACAATAAAAATAACAAAGTTCAATTGTGCAGAAAGCATTTAAAAAATATCATGTCTTCGGTGTCAAGATATTCAACATGAATCTCTGACACCGCCACCACCACCCTGTGTGTGTGTGTGTTCCTCCCCACAGGTTGTGTATAGTCAATGACCAGCTGTTCATCCGGATGGCCACCACGGAGGAGATCCGCCGGGCCTTTGTGGCCCCAGCGCCCACTCCTTCCTCCGTGCCCACCCTCACAGCCCCCCAGCAGGACATGCTGTCGGCCTTCTCCCTCAAGTCTGGCATGAACTTCGAGTGGTCTCAGAAGTAAGTGGTTTATCAATGGTCCTGACTCGATGAGAGACGGTTGTGTTGATGTCCTCTTACCTCGTACCTGATTGGCGCTGAAGTCCTTGTAATTCAAACCCTGTGGTGTCTTTTCTTTCTCCCTCAGATGTCTTCAGGACAACGAATGGGATTTCAACAGAGCTGCTCAGGTCTTCACTCAGTTGAAGGTGAGCTGACAACACTTTGATATATAAACATACTTTGATGTTGTGATTGTGTGATTGTTGTGTCCACAAATGGCATTGAGTTAAACATGCTTCATTTCCTTTTCCCTTTTTAGACGGATGGCAAGATCCCAGACGTTGCCTTCATCAAATGAAGACTGTATCCATGGAGGATAGTGACATTGAATTCACCAACTCAACTCAACTCAAATATATATATATATATATAGTTTTGTTTTAGCCACATCCTTTCTGGCTGTTTTACAGATTATTTTCACACCGGGAAAGATACATTTTTTGTATGTTTTTGTTTTAATAAGCAATGTCATTGTGTACAATTTACGTTTCATAAAATATAATTTTACAATTTGCTGCATACTCTATTGTCTCATCAGCAATACAGAGGTACAGATACAGAGCGGGTCCTACCTTCTTAATGAAGGGTACACATTTGATAAATGGTAGGAGTGGTTTGATCAAGCCAAATTCCACAAGCTGCAGCAGCTTAGCAGACCATGTGCTGCTCTGCGGAGACATGGACTGTGTGGAAGACTAGTATTCAGAATTTAATTCAAGACTACTGCAGGTTCAGCTGGTCATGCTTGGGGCTAATTACACATCAAACAAGCTCAGGTGTTGCTAGCATTTTTCAGGAAATGGAGTCAGAGGTCTCTTCAGTCAGGTGGAAGCTTCAGTCGGCCACTGCAGATTTCTTAGTACCTTTTTGGATAGACCTGGAGAGGAGAATATAGGACCAGAGCAGAGACATGGAGAGGAGAATATAGGACCAGAGGAGAGACATGGAGAGGAGAATATAGGACCAGAGGAGAGACCTGGAGAGGAGAATATAGGACCAGAGGAGAGACATGGAGAGGAGAATATAGGACCAGAGGAGAGACATGGAGAGGAGAATATAGGACCAGAGGAGAGACATGGATAGGAGAATATAGGACCAGAGGAGGAGAGACCTAGTGTATAGGACTCAAGATGAATGATTAAATGGAGGAGAGGATTCAAGATTATTTGTTTGCCAACTTGTACAATGGAATACTTACTCCTGCATTCTCAATTTCAACAACTTGATACTTGATGCAGATAAAGGTATGTCACTTGTGTGTCTGAAATATGTGGATAATCAAAGACAAACATATTTCTGTTACCAGGACACGAGGAGAAGGGAGAGCAGAGAACTACAGATGTTAGGATTTGGATAGAGAATTTGTCTGAGCAGACGGGTAAATGCTAAAAAAAGATACAATAGATAGCCGATAGCATTTTGCTGTTCGTACAAGATGATTATTGCAATTAGTACAATGGAATGCTTACTCCCCATTCCCTCCCACAGTATGAATTCCCTACAACAATACTATACTAAACTACCACCAGCCATTAAAAAGGCTGCTCGAGGGCTCCTCCCGAAGACCAGGGTGACGAGGAATCTGGTTTATTGCAAGAGTTTGAATCTTTGTGAACAGAGCAGATGGTACATGCTAGAGCTCTCTCCTCTAGAGTGTGTGTGTGTTGGAAGCTGCTTTAACCTGTGGGCTTTGATTTAAGGACCCACAGGTGTGCAGCCTCACCAGCCGATCAGTCCAATTCAGGCGATTCAGATGAGCCTGCCTAAACCATCTACCAACTACAGACACTGCACACAAATGATATTATACTATATACTATAAACACCTCTCAGGGAACCATCACCTTATCGTGGTGGAGATGGTTGAACGGTGTACCTGTGAACCTGGGAGCTGTGTTGTCTGGAGCCTAGTGCTCCTGGTAGGGTCTCCCATGACAGATTGGTCTCAGGGGAGGGGCCAGACTAAGAATGGTTCAAAGACTTCAATAAACAAACGAAGAAGAAGTGAGGATACCCTGACGGGAGGAAGCCCGGGGCCCCTTTCCGGAGCCAGGCCCGGGAGGAGGGCCCGTCAGCGAGCGCCTGGTGGCTGGGTTAGCCACGGAGCCCGGTCGGGCATAGCCCGAAAAAGTAACGTGGCCACTTCTCCTTCCCGCGGACCAACCGTCTACGAGGAACAACCGCTGGGGTCGGGTGCACTGCCAGTCACAGGATGAGCTACTAAGCCAATCCTAATGATGTAATACAAATGAACCCTTGCCTCTGAATCCCATAGCTACCCTGGGGAAGGAAACTTGGACAGAATCATCCGGTCAGTCCACTGCCTCATCATACCAACCAATGGCTTACACCATTTGTCACTCGAGGTAATGTACAATATCTACAATGTTCTTTCCTTATCTTTTTCATATCACAATCGGCCAAAAGCTTCTTGGTCTACTGTTATGTTCTCTCACTTGACCTCTCCAAGCTTTATCCAAGCTCTCTCCCCGCCCAGCTCTCCCGGGGCTCGCTCTCCCCCCGCCCAGCTCTCCCGAGGCTCGCTCTCCCCCCGCCCAGCTCTCCCGGGGCTCGCTCTCCCCCCGCCCAGCTCTCCCGGGGCTCGCTCTCCCCCCGCCCAGCTCTCCCAGGCTCGCTCATCCCCCCCCCAGCTCTCCCGGGGCTCGCTTTCCTCCGGGTTCTATCCGCACAAAGGTCACATCTCTGGCGACACCTCCACCCACAGTATCACTTCTTTTCTTTTTTCTCTTTTACGTTTCACTATCCCCTTCTTTCCACTCTTCATTCCTTTTCTTCCGGATCTTTCTCTGTTTTCCCGTCTCTCTTTTCTTTTTATCTCTTTTCACTCCTCTTTTCGTCTGTCATTTCTCATCCTCTAGCTGTCTCAACTCTTCTCTTTTCTCTTAGTCTCTAATCTTCCTTTCTATCCTCTGCTTCATTCTCTTTCTTCACTCTTTCTGTTCACTTATCGGTTCTTCTCTCTTATCTAGGTATTCCTAGGCTTTTATTTCGTCATCCTCTCTTCTCTTCCTCATAGTCCTTCCTCCGTTCTTCTTTCTCATTCTTCCGTCTTCTCTGAACGTTCTCGCTCCTATCTCTCCTATCTCTCTCTGGCCGACGGACAAAGAAAGGGTACCGTCCGCCCTTCCCACAGTAGCCTCGCGCCCCACACCCTATAAGGTTTATACCGCCTCCCACACCGTATCAGACACAACAACGCGACCCCACACCAGTCATTACGGCCCTCACCCCCAACCTAATCCCCCGCCGACTCGTGGTCCACACCCACCCCACAGCCCTTGACCAACAAAATCTCCCAATATGCCCCCCTCACTGCAGTCGTAAATATCCCCACTCGTACCCCGCTTCCGTCCCCACGAGCCCCCGCTCTCCCCCACTCCACCCCGGCCAACCCCCACGGCCCAGCCCCCCCCTTAACACCCCCCGGCGTCCTGCTCCCCACGCCCACCACTCGGCCAACCATTCAACGCCAGCAGGCCAACCCGCCTCTCACCCTCAAGAGACAGTACCAACCCTTTAGTCCGGTGCAAACCCGCCCACTCACCAACACGCCTGCCCACCTACCCCATCTCTCACCCACACGGCCCCCCGACTAATTCCCCCGCCCATCTCTCCCTGGGCTCGCTCTCCCCCCGCCCAGCTCTCCCGGGGCTCGCTCTCCCCCCGCCCAGCTCTCCCGGGGCTCGCTCTCCCCCCGCCCAGCTCTCCCGAGGCTCGCTCTCCCCCCGCCCAGCTCTCCCGGGGCTCGCTCTCCCCCGCCCAGCTCTCCCGGGGCTCGCTCTCCCCCCGCCCATCTGTACCAGTATGAACACGCCTTCCACAACAAGGCTGCTTACATAACCTTGTAAATGAGGTCAGCAGCCAGCCAGCATTGATATGGATACCTGACAGAGAGACACACACACACACACACACACACACACACACACACACACACACACACACACACACAGGAGCAGACACACACACACACAGAGAAGCAGACACACACACACACAGAGAGCAGACACACACACACACAGACACACACACACACACACACACACACACAGGAGCAGAAACACACACACACACACACACACACACACACACACACCACACACACACACACACAGGGGCAGACACACACACACACGCACACGCACACGCACACGCACAGGAGCAGACACACACACACAGAGAAGCAGACACACACACACACACACACACAGGAGCAGAAACACACACACACACACACACACACACACCACACACACACACACACACACACACACACACACACACACACACACACAGAGGAGCAGACACACACACACACGGCCCACATGCAAAAGCAAGGAGACAGGAACATGTACAGGCACATATAGATAACCTACACGTTCACAGTACACACACACCACACACACACACACACACACACACACACACACACACACACACCACACACACACACATGCATAAGCTCATCAGTTGAATTCATGTTCTGCTCTTACTCTCAAACACATGAAAGCAACAGTTAGTGAGTGAGTACCACCGTGTGGCTTCATCTCAGTAGTTAAAGTTGCGTCACTTATTTTGGGTCGCTCTCATATTGCACGGTCCTCTAAAATTGATAAAGTTTTATTTTATTTTTTGCGGTTTGCGCTCTTAACTTTCTTTTGAACATTTAAAGGGAAACCAGATGCTCGAGGTCTTGCTTGTCTTGACTCTTTTGGTGTTTTGAATAATGCAAGAGAACCCTGGAAACCCCCTCTGTTTGGAACCTTGTTGTTAGGACTCAGGAACAGAACACTCAACAACACACGTGGACTCAGTCGTTCTTTACTGAAGATGTGTTATGTACAACACACACATGTTAAGGCCATACCACACAAAATACATAAAACGTGAATATTTAGTCGGTGAAAAACGCTATTGGCTGTACGGTAAAAAAGAGACTTTCAAATGTTTTTATATTTACATCTTTTGGTCCCGAAGACGCCATCAGTGTGGTTATTGGATGTTTTAATGTTTTTGGCAGAAGAACGGATCGGCTGAAACCGATTGCGGCCGTTTAGTGTGTCAATAAGAACACATCACGCTTTACAATAAGTTTGGTTGAGTTTTCGAGAAAGAGACAGGTTATGTTTTCTTGCAATCCAAACAACAAAACAACAAATAAGATTCAAAACCAAACCAAAAAATATATACACAACATACGACAATGTGAACCCTTGTTGCACTAGTGCATTAGTCAAATGAATATGTTATAAGTGAAAGATGCATAATGAAGAAAGAAAACTGCCATAAGCATTTCAAACATGGAAGCTGATGCCTCCTTTAACCTACATTTAACAACATCACCTGCCTAATTTTCTCTCATTAAGGAAAATTTCAATGGTCTTAACCCAGAGCAAGTGAGTATTGCTGTTTACCTTCTCTTTCTGGAATGGGTAACGCCTCTTTAGTGTGAAAACCAAAAACATTCAGTGAGGGAAAAAGAAGCTTGTTAGCTTGTTTTAGAGTCGGTAGTACAAATCTCTTTAAAGAAATGAAAGACACTCCAGGCCCATGTTTCTCAGAGAGCGAACCAGTCTAACATAGACAGGAGCTGTGAGTATTTACAGGGCTCTAGAGTGTGGGCTGGCTTTTGACAACAGGGTCTATAAACCAAACCCAGCCTGGTGCGGGTATCAGGCTTATGCATATTCTGACCTGACTGAAGTGGGCCCTAAAGCTACAAATTTACAGTTTTGGTCAAGAACAAATCAAAATAAAAGCTTGCAAAGCTTTTAAGAGGACTAAACAGGAAGATCTTTGTTAGTTTTTTTGGCATGATCAGTGGGTCACAACAAACCAGAACGCAAACCAGGAAGGAGAAACTAATCAACTACTTTGGGTGTGCAAAAGCATCCTGGTTCATGGACCGACCCCTGTCCACTCCCAGCCTCCCCTTGAACCTTGACTCACTCACACACTCACACACATCCCCTTCTTCACACAGTTTGTATCTCATATCGGCACTGGAGGTGAGGGGCGTTCTGCATGGTCTGTGGCGGCCCCACAGCCCACACTGGGCCCCCATTGGGCCCTCACCTGGGCCCTCACCTGGCCCTCACTGGGCCCCCACTGGGCCCTCACTGGGCCCTCACCTGGGCCCCACTGGGCCCTCACTGGGCCCTCACTGGGCCCTCACCTGGGCCCTCACTGCACTATCTGGGGCATCTCGCTCCAGGCCTTGGCCTTCTTCTTGGCCATGGCCATCCAGGGGGGCTCGTCCTGGGGCAGGGCGGGGGGGGAGGAGCCCGGGGCAGCGGGCTGGGCCCGGGGCGCAGCCACGGGGTGGGGGCCCGGGACCCCCGGTGCTCGCGGGGGAGCAACGGGCTTGGATGAAGTCGGAGGGGGGAGGAGCGCGGGGGTGGGGGCGGGGGCGGGGTCTACGGCGGGCCGAGAGGGAGGGCTTTTGGCGGCCGGGGCCGCGGTGCATTGCGGGACGGGCGTCTTGGCGGCGGTGGGGGGAAGAGGAGGGGGAGCTTTGGCGAGGGGGGCCGGGGGGGCGGTGACACGCTGGATGGCCGGTACCGGGGTAGGGGGGGGGAGGGTTCCTCTTCTGAAGGGGGCAGGGACGGAGGGCGGCTTGGGGGCGGCGGAGGTGAAAGGGGAGTAGGGTTTGGGGGTGATGGGGCAGGGGGGTGTCTGGGTTCTGGGGATCTGGGGTCTGGCGGTCTGGGCGGGGACCGGCGTGGCTGGAGAGAAAGACTTCCTTGTGTCCTTTTCCACGGGGGATACCGCTTTGGCCGCCTCTGTTGAGGTCACTGTGAAGGTGAGGCACACACACACACACACACACACACACACACACACACACACACACACACACACACACACACACACACACACACACACACACACACACACACACACCCACACACACACACAACAACACAATTACTATAACTCATTTGTGTAAATGGGAGAGGATTTTCTATATGTTTGTCCAAATGATGTCCAAATGATCCCAAACATGAGAAAGAAATGAGAAAAAGTTATAAAATGTAAATGTATTATTATTATTATTTTTATTATTATTATTATTATTATTATTATTATTATGTATTGTGTGTGTGTGTGTGTGTGTGTGTGTGTGTGTGTGTGTGTGTGTGTGTGTGTGTGTGTGTGTGTGAGACCTTTGCCAGGTGAGTCAGGTGGTGCTTTGCTGCTCTCCCTGCTGGCGGCGGAGCTGACGTATGACGGTAGAGAGGACTTCCTCTCTGGCTCCTCCTGTCCAGACACACAAGTCAACAAAACAAACCCCTCTTTTCACCATCCCTATATCAATGATATGTGATACAGCAGCCATGGATCTCCTCCTGGTTCATGGTATGGTTTATGATATGGTTTATGATATGGTTCATGATATGGTTCACAAAGTCAGTTTGGGAGGCAATGCTTGCTAGCTCTCATGTTTAACTAAGATTCTCAAGGAAATCGTGAATGGGGATCTTTTAGAAATTATGAATTAAATATTTTTTTGTTATGTTCGGCCCCTGTCTGTCAGCTTGTCTGTTAGCAAAATAACTTGAATTGGACAAAACTTGGTTAGATTACTTATAGGCCAAGGAACAGTTCAGATCAGGATCCAAATCCGGATCCAGGGGACTTTTTGGTGTGTACGAGGTATGCACTCTAGTTTTGGTCAATATAATATAGTAGAATATAATGCCTTTATTGTCATTGCACAAGTTCAACCTGTCGTCGCGGTGCACTCTTACTGATGACAGAGGTACTCACACACCCCTTATATCTCTGTGTTTCTCTCTCTCACACACACACACACACACACACACACACACACACACACACACACACACACACACACACACACACACACACACACACACACACACACACACACACACACACACACACACACACACACACACACACACACATACCTTCTTAGTGCTGGAGGGCTCGTCCAGCGAGGTGTCCTTGTACACCTTCTGTTTCTGGCGGGCCATGGAGATCCAGCTAGGAGGTTCACTGGAGGCCCCGCGGCCGCCGGACGCTTCTAAACCCACCAGGAAGAGCAGAGCAAACTGAACCAAACGTGCTTTGACTGGATGCTGACAGGAACTCATTCACTTAGCGGACATCTTGGTTGTAAACGCTAGTTGTGTCGTCAGTGTAACCCTAACACGCACACACACACACACACACACACACACACACACACACACACACACACACACACACACACACACACACACACACACATACACATACACATACACATGTGCCATGGTCAGGCGCAAGTGTTTCCTGTCTCAACAAGTCAAATTGTGTACCATGTGTGTACCATGATGCTCCATATTTGATGGGGCCACCAGGGAGACTGCACCACACTTTATATTAATACATTTTTCAGATTTTTACTTTGTATGTAATGTTATTATATTTTCATATTATGTCTTTTATGCAAATTTTGCACTGCTCTTACTCTGTGTTCTTATGCAAATTGTTTATGTATTTATACTATTGTGAAGCACTGTGAGCTGCAATTGTTGCGTGAAAGGTGCAATACAAATAAAGTTATTACTATTATTATTATTTATTATTTATACTTATTCTTATTCTTATTATTATTACAACAGGTTAAGTGGCAAAAATTGCCCCATGCGCAATTGCCCCAAAGTGTTCCAATGCAGACAATCTGGCTTTATACTGGACCAGTTTAAATAACTCTATCCTTTAGAGTAGAGAATGGATCACGCTGAAAACGTGGTGAAATCGTGTTCCGAGCACCATGCTTCATACGTACCAGAGGGGCGCACTTGTACTTCTGGTTTCTTGGGCAGGGCGGGCTTGATGCTGATTGGCTGAGTCAGGCAAGGCTTCACACTGACTGGTGGAGAAGCGACAACCTTGCTGTCAATTGGCTGGGCTGGCGGCTCAGGGTTGGACTGCGGAGACGATGGATGAATTAAAAACAAATAAGAAGAAGAAGAAGAATAGTAAAGTATAGTTCATGTGAAAATGTATTAATCCATTCATGAGCCAATTGATTAGCCAATCCAAACTATTTTTCCAAGAAATGGATTTGATCAAATAGTTTGAATGTATTTGAAATGTGGGCAGCCCCAATATCCCTCTCCAACATCTCCAGACACTCCATAACAAGGTCCTGTGAATGACTCATTCAACCCTCATTCGCTCTGATCTCTGATCAACACGTGTCCGGTTCTGACCCTGATGCTCTCCTCCTCGCCGCGGTGAGGCAGAACCGCCGTCGTCCTCCTCAACCGGACACCAAACAGGTTCTCAGGGTTCCCCTCGGCCGGAACCGCGTTCTCTGTGGAGCGGACGAGACGTGGAGTTCATGCGTTTATGTTTTTGTGGATTCGTGGAAGACACGGAAATTTTACTTCATACCATTTATTTTATCAGTTTTTACTCTTTGGTTTCCACCTGAGATCAAATCATTAGGTTATGATCTTGAGATTAAGTGGATGACATGTTTCTGTTCTTTAATGATAATTTATTTGATAAAGAATGATCGAACAATCTGCATAAACCAAGTCATGGTTTCAAATGTCAGAGGAGCCACACACGCTGACACAGACCCGTCAGATGGATACAAGCCTCTCAAGGCCACCTACATTATTATGATTACAAAACATTTCACCATTGTATTTCAAGTGTATTAAGATGTGACTTTACCATCATGGGCTGAGGTGGAGGAGGGGCGGGGCTTGATGGGGGCGGGGACTGCGGGGGTCTTGGGACTGACGGGGCTCAGGGTCACCTCCGCCTCCGACACGCTGACCCGCCCGGCCGCAGACACCACCACCGCCTCCACCCGGGCCGCGGATGCCACGGGGGGAGGAGACGGAGAGGAGGGTTGGGGGACGGTGACGATGGGAGAATCCCCCTCCCCTGCTTCATCCCCTCCAGGGAGGGATCTCTGCCAGGTGGGGGCACACGCCATGACCTCCTCCGGTTGAGCCTCCTTGTCCACGGCAATGGACGCAAGATCGGAGAGCAACCTTGGCAACTGTTCTCCTCCGACTCTTTCTTTGTCTTCTCCTCCTGCTCCTCCTCTTTCTTGGTCTTCTCCTTCGGTGGTCACCCCTCCAATGTCTCCATGTTCTTCCAGAACAACCACAGTCCGTCCGTCTTGGCTTTGCTCTACGGCTGCATGAGTGTCGAGAGTAGCCTCCTCCTCCTCCTCCTCCTCCACCTTCTCCTCCTCCTCCTCCTCCACTAACTCTGTGACATCAGGAGGAGAGTCTTCATCTGAGCGCCGGAGCGCACGACCTACGCCTGACGTCGTATCGGTAACGGCGGTGACCTCAAAGGTGGCGGCAGCTGCCTCAACAGACAGGATGTTTTCCCCCGGGTCCGGCACATCGTCGCTGTGAGCGAGGAGTGGAGAGGATGGGACGCCGGCGGCGGCAGAGCAGCGAGCGTTTAGCTCCTCCGGTTCCCGCTCCGTTTCCATGGGGACGGCGTCCCTTTGGGATGCTCCCCCGGCGTCCCTTTGGGACGCTCCCCCGGCGTCCAGCGGGTCCGCTTCCGCGACCGCAGAGTCGACGTCTATTTCAACGTCCGCCAGTTGATCTGCCTCTTCCACGCTTCCTTCCTCCTCCTTCGCACCCGGGACCTCTTCTGCTCCTCCTCCTTCTGCTCCTTCTGCTCCTCCATCCTCAGTGGTCTGCCGACGAGCGTCCCGGTCTCTCACGGGCACAGGCTCTGGGTGTGGCCGCTCCACCGTTGGAGAGGCCCGGTCCACGGTGTCCCGGACTCCTACCTCTTCTTCCTGTTCTGCCGGTCGCGTAGGTTCCTCCGGCAGTACTCCGTCTTTGGGCACGTCGTCTGCTTTCTTTTCCTTCTCCCCCTCCTTCTCCTCCTCCTCCTCCTCCTCCTCCTCCTCCACCTGCAGCTCTTCCTCCAGTTCCGTGGGTTCCTCCTCTCCCCCGCGGTCCTCCGCCACACGGTTGTTGTTGACCTCTTGTGGTCTTATTCCGTTCTCCTCTTTCCGCTCCGCCTCAGGCTCTCGAAGTCTCTCGCCTTCATCAGACTGTAAGGCGGGTTCTCCTTTATCTTCATCATTTTCTTCTTCTTCTTCTTCTTCTTCTTCTTCTTCTTCTTCGGTGGGTGATTCGAGAACCGCTCCCTGAGCCTCCGCATTTCCGGTCACCTGTTTTTCCTGACGAGAGAATAAGAGTAAGTAGTGAGAAAAAAAGTAGGGAGTAGGGAATAGAGAGAGAGAGAGAGAGAGAGAGAGAGAGAGAGAGAGAGAGAGAGAGAGAGAGAGAGAGAGAGAGAGAGAGAGAGAGAGAGAGAGAGAGAGAGAGAGGTGATGAAGGACAAGTTAATGACATTATTATTTCCACATTAACAATACATTCGACGGTTTCCTTTTTACACCTTATACATAGAGGATACAAATTTTGTAGTTCAGAATGTTCCGTTACTTCTTCCGCCTCCTCTTGTTTGACGTGTCCTCCAGCTAGACAGGAGGCGGGGCCAACAGGTTCCTCCTCTTCTTCTGGTTGCGGAGGAGCAGGAGCAGAGGGAGGTGGTGCTATATGACTCTCTGTCTCCTGCGCCGCCCGTTCTTCCTCTACTGCGGCGTTCTCTTTTGCTTCCTCCAGCCGAGTCTCCACCCCGTGGCCACAGACCTGCTCCTTCTCCCGCTCCAGTCTCCCCCTGCTTCTCCTCCCGCTCCTTCTCCTCCTCCTCCTCCTCTGCTGCCAGCTTCTCCAGGCCGAGGGAGGCGCTCTCCACCAAGGAGGTGTGAAGGGGACTTCCCCTTAATGAGCTCAGCACTTCCTGCAGGAAGGACCCCTCTTCCTCCTCCTTTTGCTCCACCACCTCCTCCTCCTCCTCCTCATCATTCTCTTTCACTCCACCTCCAAGGACGATTTGGTCGCTCTCTGTGGCCCTAGTGGTGCCTGGGGAATCCAGCAGGTTCTCTGTCTGGCCAGCAGGGGGCTCTGCTGAGGTGCTGGGAGGAGGAAGTAGGAGAGTCAGAATCTTATCCAAATCACATAACAAATAACACAACACCATTCTATACAACTACACCCTACGACATAACACTATTATACACAATAATACATACAGTATTATTAACACTATCATACAACACAACACCCTATCAGGTAACACTGTCATACAACACAACACCCTATCAGGTAACACTATATCACATAACAAAACACCCTATGAAATAACACTATGTAACATTACATAACTGTATTATGTCATACCACACCAGAACCACGTAACACTACTGCATGTAACACTACTGCACGTAACACTACTGCATGTAACACTACTGCATGTAACACTACTGCATGTAACACTACTGCATGTAGCACTACTGCATGTAACACTACTGCATGTAGCACTACTGCATGTAACACTACTGCATGTAGCACTACTGCATGTAGCACTACTGCATGTAGCACAGCCCCATTGAACACTATGTTGTTGCGTAACAACGGCATGCCACCATAACACTATCACCGGTCACATGACACACAGGACACCAACACTACAGTCCGCCAACGGGTCACCTTGTAGTATCCAGAGAGGAGGTAGAGGCTGGGGTCTGAGCAGCCTTCTCTTCATCCTTAACCTCCTCCTCCTCTTGGTCCTCAGCGGAACGCTGTGTCCTCATGTTGGGGAGAGGAGAAGACACCACATCCTGGACGGCTCCCTCCTCCTCATGCTCCTCTTCCTTGTGCTCCTTCTCCTCCTCCCCTTCGCCTGTCTCCGCCTTCAACTGGGTCTCTTCCGCCTCCTCCTCCTCCTCCTCCTCATTCTTCTCCTCTACTTCTTCCTCCTCCTCCTCCTCTTCCTCCTCCTGCTTTAGTAACAGCCGATCGCTGCTTAAGTCTAGACGATACAAACGAGAAACAGGAGGTGAATTTAGCTACAAGAAGTAGTCTTTAAAACCTGCACTGCACTTTGGAAATTGTCTGAAATTGACATCGCTCTAACTGCAGCTCAAACTGTAGCTATAACTATAGACGGATGAAACTGCCAATCACAAAAGTCAACCTTCATTGAGACTACATTTCTCTCTCCTTACTGCTACCTGGAGAACCATTTCCAAGCCTAGAGACACTGAGACGGAGACCCACCTGTGCTGTCGTCACTGTGGTCCGCAGGGGGTCTCTCTGGTGATCTGCTGGGGCTTCCCTCTGCCTCCGACTCTGGTCTGATATCCACTCTCTACACGGGCAAGAAGACCCTTTACTCTTCATAGGGTGACTCTCACTTCAAGGCATACGAGAGATGGTACATCGTGGTACACACCACACAAAATACTTGTTTGAGAATTGAACACTGTCAAACTGACACTCACTGTTCTGTGTACAATACTGTATTGCAGCAATACTACAATACCTTGTTACATGTTTACATCCTACCACACCTTTGAATGTATATACATTTATAAGTTGCACTACTTGTACATAGGGTCACGGCAGTATGTATGTATACAATTTGATATGGCTATTTTTTTATACCAGTTTATTTAGTTTAGTTTTTTAATAGACAGTATATATATTTTGAATTACTGTTTGTAAAGAGGATTGTGACACATTATTAATAATAATAATAATAATAATAATAATAATAATAATAATACTAATACACCATAAAGGCATTCTGATTCTGTGTGTGTCTGTGTGTCGTACAGTGACGGGCTTCCTCTTGTTGCAGGCCTTGTGTCTCAGGCCCAGCTTGTGCTTGGAGGCCGAGCTGTCCAGGCAGCTGAAGGGACTGGCGGGCTGGCTGAAGTCCCCCGGAGCCACCACCAGGGGGCTCACTGCTCTGCTGGAGGCCCCGCACGACAACTAGGGGGACATAGGGGGAAATAGGAAACGAGAGAGAGAGAGAGAGAGAGAGAGAGAGAGAGAGAGAGAGAGAGAGAGAGAGGAGAGAGAGAGAGGAGAGAGAGAGAGAGAGAGAGAGAGAGGAGAAGGAGAAGGGGAGATAGATGTGAGACTTTACACAACATTGAGTAATATGTGACGTCATGTTTTCCATTGTAGACAAGGGCATAATGTGTAAAACATAGGTAAGTGAACGAGTCTGAACTAGGAACTATAAAATTGCATGATTTTGAAAATTGATTTCAGCTCTCCAGGTATACATCATAGATAAAGAGAGAGAGAGAGAGAGAGAGAGAGAGAGAGAGAGAGAGAGAGAGAGACGAGAGAGAGAGAGAGAGAGAGAGAGAGAGAGAGAGAGAGCAGCTGTGTAAACACAAGGCCTTTCTTATCAGCCCCACCAACTTGCATCCCATCTCCATGTTATGAGTCGGCCACTCTCGCTCTTCCTCTCCTCGTCTTCCTCTTCCTGCATACCTCTCTTATTGGTATCTTTGTACACATGCGTATGTATAAACCGCCGCTCTGTAGAGAACAGCCACATGTCTTAACAACACGCCTCCCCTAGAGTCCAACCACCTGGGAGTGAGTTTAATGTTTACAACTACAACTGCTACAGTTGCTCCAAACCACTGGGTAGGGAATGGTTAATGGTAAAAGCACTGACTTTTATATAGTGCTTTTTATCCAAAGCGCTTTACAAGTCATGCCTCACATTCACCCATTCATACACACAATCATTCCTCCACCGACGGGGGAGTCAGCCATCAAGGAGACAGCCAGCACGTCAGGAGGAAGGTGTGTGTGTGTGTGTGTCTCATAGTTTTTGCTGAGAGGAGCCGGGGAATCGAACCAGCAACCTTCTTGTTGAAAACCTAGACATGTGCAACAACCCCCCATTAACGTCCAGGGTCACCAAATAATATGCACATACATTATTTATATTCATTTATATTTTTCTGCGCTTAGTAAAAAACGGTTTTGAGAACCACTGGCTGGTAAGGATCCTTCAGTGTGAGTGAATGACGAGCAGCACATTCCAGTCCCGTATGCATACGGAGCGCAGCCTTCTGAGCATGTATGGAACATGTGTTTCTTGTTTGTTCTCATCCAGACGCTCGTCCGTACGCTCGTCTTCAGTTACCCCTTCAGGATGCAGGGCCAAGCTCTACCGCCACCGCTCAACACGTCTCTTTGGTGAAGCGTTAGCTTCAGCGTTAGCACCAGCCCAGCCGTGCATCAGCATCAGCATGGCAGCACTAGCAAATAAGTCTTCATCATCATCATCCTCATCATCCTCATCATCATCAAAGTACAGGAACACAGGCAGTCCTTTTACAAAACAAAGGGTTTTATTCCACCTCAAATAATACAAAATCAGGCACACAAATATGAATATCAAAAGGTAAACAAGGTCAACATTATAACATTCCATTGAGTGACACAGCCATTTAAAAAAAGTCATTCTCCACCCCCCCCCCCGAGCCACATGAGATGGTCCGACCCAATCAACCAGATTAGGCACCACTGTAGCCTCAACCCCCAGCTGCTGTGTGACTCCAGCCTCAACTGAGGTGAACTCAAATTAAGACAAATGTATGTTCAATTAAACCCGTCAAAACACGTGTGGCTGGAACCCCAGCCCTCACAGTATGGAAAAATACCTTTTCTATTAGTCACAAATAACAACCACAGAGTATCCGTATGAGTAAGACTCATAAAAACACAGAATAATATTACTGTCCAGTTCTAGAAGGTTCCTTCTTCCTCCATTACCATGCCTTGATATGTACTGTTAGTGATAGACCTCGTCAAATACTCAAACTATGACAAGACACACCCACCGAACGCCAAAAAGAATGTAATGCATGACTCTTCCTAACACATAACACACACACACACACACACACACACACACACTTAGAGAAGAATGATAAAGATAAACAGATGGAAAGAGGAGGAGGAAAAGGCGATAAAGGGAGAGACAGACTTCCTTTTAAGGTTGGAAGAGAGCGCTTGATTATGGTCACACCCACAAGCGCTCAGACACAAAGACCGAAACAAACGTACCCACGTGTATAAACACACTCCCACACACACATACCGAGAAACACACACACACACACACACACATACACATCCATACCGAAACACACACACACACACACACACACACACACACACAGACATACCGAAACACACATACCAAAACACACACACACACACACACACACACACACACACACACACACACACACCGAAACACACACACACACACACACACACACACACACACACACACCGAAACACACACACACACACACACACAGACATACCGAAACACACACACACACACACACACACACACACACATACCGAAGCACACACACACACATATCCATACCAAAACACACACACACACACACACATCTACGTGTGTGTGTGTGTGTGTGTGTGTGTGTGTGTGTGTGTGTGTGTGTGTGTGTGTG
>CM051001.1:4350788-4365788 GCA_027704905.1 Muraenolepis orangiensis | reverse complement strand
TTGTTAACTTCACATAGGTACCCATTTTTTAAGTACTGAAAAGTTGATCATTTGAATATCATGATAGAATTTCAAGATAGATTCATGATAGATAGATTTCATACAGCTATTTGTTTTTACATATTTTTCTTTACAAGATACTTTTTACAAGATATTGTTTTGTATCTCAGTGAGGCCTCGCCAACACAAATAAATAGAGTGAAAAACCTTTAACAAAAAAACCCTTTAGTAAGATCCTCTCCATCGAGGGGGTTAAAGGTGAAACATCCAGGGAGAAGGGACCTTGCTTCCTTAATCTTAATCCAACACCTTGTCGGCGCTTCGGATACAAACGCCCCAGCGGAGGGACGGGACGACAACATGGGCAGAGCAAGAGGAGGATAGCTTTAATATTTCTAATTAAAGACCCAATCCCCCTATGAGAGGGGAACACACCGACCATCCAATTACAGGCCAGTAGCCTGTAAGAGATTAGCCAGCCTGTCTGGCCCCCTGTTACCGGGTTACCGGGCGGAACGGTGGGCGGAGAGACACACTCGTGAATAGAAATGAGAACCACATGGACTCAACCTCGGCTATTCCCCAAAAAATAAGAGAATGAATCTGGAGCTTTGTTTTGGGGTTTGCCTGTGTGTGTGTGTGACGTATGATTAGGACCGGGACTACGATACACAATGAAACATTATTGATGTCGTGTTTATGTCAGTTATTGTTTAGTCATTTCCATAATCACCCATGTTTTGGACGGGCTCACGTTGACCCCTATCTGGGTTACGGGGTCACGCTAAACTGGAGAATATAATAGTAGAGTCCTTTTGAGTTCTCCTTCTGGAGGCACTTTCCCACTTTCTAAGTGAGGGGTGTTGATAAACATAAACCTAAAATAGAAATGAACATAAATAAACCAATGGCCTAAACGGGTATTTTCTACCAAAGGCCCAGAAGAAACCCCAAGACGGTCAGACCATCCTTACTTGTGCTTTCTTCCGTGACCTCAGCCGGCTCCTGATTGGTCATCACGTCTGGAGGTTCGGACGCCATGGCGATGCTGTGGTTGCTGTTCAGGAAAGAGGGGAAAGATAGAAGCTAAGCAACAGCAGCACTCTTTGAAAGATAACATGTACTAACCTACGGATTGATGGAAGGAATAGTCAATAGTTGTATTTGTATCACGGACAAACAGACTTAAGAAACTTAAGAAAGTTTCTACCCTAGACACTGTTTAACACTGACACTGACTGTTCTGTGTAACTACAATACTGTATTGAACACTGTCTAACCCTGACTGACTGTTCTGTGTAACTACAATACTGTATTGAACACTGTCTAACCCTGACTGACTGTTCTGTGTAACTACAATACTGTATTGCATCCATACTACAATACCTAGTCACATGTTACATCGCATCTTTGCATGCAAATATATTTTTAGAATTTGCACTACTGTACATAGGTTCACTGCATACAGAGAATACAGAATATATATAATTGTACGCATATTTGGCAGTTACATTTTTCAATTGCTGTTGTGTGTACAATTACAATATTGTTGTAATTGCTGTGTTATTTTCATAGTGTGAGAACACTAAGCCCTGTGTTGGTCTAGTGGTCTATAGCAGCAGTGTTCATCCTAATCAGTTGAATTGATTACATTATTGAGTGTGATCATAGTCAAAGTAGGCCACACAGCAGCAGAACAAACTACCAAGGGGCAACGCAGTTCAATATCAATGCAGTTAGTTCATCAGAACCAACACAAAGTTATACATAACGAGTGTAGTCGATAATACCATCGAACAGACATTGTACACAAACAGCCACAATTCTGTCATCCAAATATTCATACATGACAAAGCCAACACAATTTTGCTCTTTACTCATACAAATATAGTAAAATAACAACTGTATTTAGGCAATCGTCGACCTGAAAATGAACTGGATTTTATTTATTTATTTGTTAATTACTTTATTACAAATAACAAATGTAATATTTATATGTTTTGGTCGGTTGAGAAACAAAAACATTTGGACTGAAACCATACAGACAGGGTGAAACTCATTTTAGAAATGCAAAAATCGATGCTAAAATGTTTTTTGTCAATTTTCCAACCAGTATGATAGATATGGTGGTATGGTAGATATGGTGGTATGGTAGATATGGTGCTATGGTAGATATGGTGCTATGGTAGATATGGTGCTATGGTAGATATGGTGGTATGGTAGATATGGTGGTATGGTAGGTAGTTGTTGCTGCAGATGTGGGAAGGGTTAACTCAAACACAGCCTGCTGTCTGCAGGTGTGTGGCAGTAAGGCTGAGAACAACATGAGTTGGCACGCTATCTGGACAGACTTTACCCCAATTGCATCTGGAATAGAACATTTTGGATGTCTGTTAACTCAAACATTAACGGCCAACTTGGAAAATCCAGTTTTCTGGACCGGGTCCCAGGTCCTTCAAAGTGGAGCCAGACAGCCTTTTCCCATGGTCCTCTGTGATTGTTTATTTCAACACTTCCATTCTGTAGGCCTGCGTTCTGGTCTTAAAGTGAGAAAGTAAACACTCAAGTTTCATCCTGTCTCCACTGTCTTCACAATTAGAAGATGCCGGACGATCCATAGACATGCTATGAAACAAGAGAGCCACAGGACGCTTTCTTTTCTGTCTAAATAGAAAGAATTGTGCCGTAAATGTATGTCCTCTAAAAGTGCTTGTTTGGACCACTGGTTGTTATAAGTGTTTGACAACATTATGGAAAGGATCCCCACACATAAATACAACTTTCTTTCTTCACCTTTCGCTTGATCCGGTCTGTTTGTTATTGTTTCTAACCAAGTCTCGCTCCAGGAGAGGTCTGAACATTATCAAAGTCAGCTAAATATTCAGTCATGAAATATTTCAGATAACACTAAGCTACGCTTTCTGTAGTCCAGCACAACCAACTCTTGCTGGCACTCCTCTCTCTCCAACTCTCACTCACGTTTCCACTGTTGTCTTCCTGCAACTCTCACGAGATTTCAGAAAACCGAGCGAGATTTGGCTAGATACAATAACAAACGACGAAACGTAAAGAAAAAATAATTCTTTGTAAGGATCCCTTCCAAAATGTTGTAAACACTTATGAACCTGTTAGTGGCCAAAACAAGCACTTTTTAGAGGACAAACAAAGGGTTACAATGCAGACGTTTCGCGGCTCAATACTAGTTTTGTTGTCAGCATTCGTCAGTTAGAGCAGAATGATGGGAAATGTAGTCCAGGTTGAAAACATTTGTAAAAATGTTAAGCTTTTAACAATTTAGACGCAGGCATCAGAAACATTGTTCAGATGTTCCGCTGTGCACTGGGCCTCAGGGAAGCTTCTTCTGGACTTACTCAAAGTGCCATCATTTGAACATGACTCGTAACAGGCCTATATCACGTCACAGTTGAAAGCCGGAAGTACCCGTTAAAAATCGCGGAAGCAGCGTGTCCCAAGTTCCGGTTAATGCATTCACTTTGGCATTCACCATGGAGGACAGTTATCGCTGGACAACATCGCTGCATAACCTTCCAAAAGTCGGTCAAGACGATGTGGTTCAACTAGTGAATGAACACTCTACAGTGAAGGAGTGAGTCCCAGACATTGTGTGGCTCTATCTGGAGGAGAGCTGGTGTGTGTGTGGGGGTCAGGACCAGTGCTTTTAATCACACACTTACCCAACATTATGTGGCTCTATTCGGATGAGAGATGGAGTGTGTGTGGGGGTCAGGACCAGTGCTTTTAATCACACACTTACCCAACATTATGTGGCTCTATTCGGATGAGAGATGGAGTGTGTCAGGACCAGTGCTTTTAATCATACACATACCCGACATTATTAGCCTATTCCGCCCACTTTTCGAGACGTATATGCTCTCCTTGTCAAAGTGCAAACTGCAGACATACGCGCTACCCCTGAGAACATGAAACCAGGGACCTTCATCCTCCTTCAGCCTCACACAAGACTTGTGGAGGAGTTTGCCTTCTGGGAAATTGTGGAAACTGAGGTAGGGCTGTCTTTGTTTAGACGTTGAGCAGCCCGGTACACTACAATAACAGAGAGGAGAGGAGGCGGCCGTAGTTCGTCACGTATCTGGGGTAACTACCGGAAGTGATTTTTAACGTTCCAGAAGCAGGAAGGGTGACATAGGCCTATAGTATTTATATAATTTTGTTTCAGCTTTCCTGTTAGAATTGGCGCTCTCATCGGGTCTCCAAAACAACAACATCCCACCCACTCAAGCATGTGATAGGTCATGTGATAGGTCATGTGATAGGTCATGTGATGGTGGGTCATGTGATGGTGACCCCTCATCTTGGTTATTAAAGGAGAGAGAGTCATGGCCCGCTGTCTATAATGATTTGTACTACTGACCTTAACCCAGTGACACCTTGTCATTCACCATGTGGCATGTGACTGCTAGATAAACTACATTCATATATATATATATATCAGAAGCTTGTGCACAATGCATCCTGGTAAATGTAGGCACTGCCGGCAAGGTTCTTCGAGCCGGAGAACTCAGCTTTCTCTGTCAATATTCAAGATTCAAGATGTTTTTATGTGTAACAAATACAATGGAACGCTCACTCACTGATTCACTCCTGCAGTTTTAACAACAACAATACTATACTATACTATACTATACTATACTATACTATACTATACTATACTATACTATACTATACTATAATAAACGATGCACTACTATGCTATACAATACTACACTATAAACAACACTTTATACTACCTACTATATACTATACTATATACTATAAACAACACTATATACTACCTACTATATACTATAAACAACACTATATACTACCTACTATATACTATACTATATACTATAAACAACACTATATACTACCTACTATATATAGTAGGTAGTATATAGTGTTGTTTATAGTATATAGTATAGTATATAGTAGGTAGTATATAGTGTTGTTTATAGTATATAGTATAGTATATAGTAGGTAGTATATAGTGTTGTTTATAGTATATAGTATAGTATATAGTAGGTAGTATATAGTGTTGTTTATAGTATATAGTATAGTATATAGTAGGTAGTATATAGTGTTGTTTATAGTATATAGTATAGTATATAGTAGGTAGTATAAAGTGTTGTTTATAGTATATAGTATAGTATATATACTATACTATATACTATAAACAACACTTCTAACAACTCTTTATTTTAATACATAGCTTTACCATCCAGCTCCCACGTGTTACTATATACTACCGCATGTTTACTGTTTAGCATGCGTCACTAGCATCATATGTGATTTAGCGGGGGTTTACCAAACCGGCATGCTAATCACCACAAACAAAAGCCTCAGAAGAGAAGGCAGAAGAAGAAGGTTGAACACATGAGCCTCTGTGACTCAACACTTGATTGGAGCGACAGAGTGTTGATGCTTAACGCTAGGTCCCCTTGGTGACTCAGAGATGACATCATGACAGGAGAACAAGAGGCCAGACAAAGACGGGAGAAGGCCCATCAATCAGTGCTAATTAAAATGCACATGGTGGAGTTTTACAAAAGTACACTAGAACGTCATGAATCCAGCCTGCTTCATGTGGGATGAATCAACAAACCATGTTGTTCATTCGATGTTTGACTGGATGTTTTGTCACTGTGGGAAAAGTGAAAAAAGTGACAAATAAATCCGGATAGAGACGGATTCCGTGAAGATAAGTCACTGTGAATGTCTTGCAAAGAAATGTTTAAAAAATAAAACACTGGTGTGAGACATTATCGTCATCATTAACATTCAGGCCAATAGTGTGGATAACCTTTAAAAATAATAATATATATACAGTATAAATCCTGCAAGCCTTCTGTCCCTCGCAAGGAGTTTAAAATATGTCAAACAACACTGCAGCAAGATTTATTAAAATACAGTCATCCTTTAGGAGATAAACAGTGGAGTGTTTATATCTGTCTTCTGTGATGCATGTTGGATGTTTGAGATGTTTCCTGGGTGAAGAAGGGGTTTCCATTAGGTAAGAGTGTTCTTGGGAACCCTGTTCGCTGGGACACTCGGCTGAAGCGCTCCGGGGGCCTTTTAAGAAGCAGAAACACCTCGGCACTCTGTCGTCATTGTTATGGCGCTATTAAGACAGCAGGGATAACAATGAATGTTTCTCTGTTGTGAAATCTGTTTTTAAAACATACGATCCATAATATTATGGACACACCGCTGCTATGTGTATGAGTATCACAATAACACGCACTCCATTACAGTGCTGCTGGGTTACTGACGGCCACACAACCCGACGAAGAGACGCTTCTAACGGCCTACGTTCTATAATCAAACCAAATAGACTAAAGGACATTGAAAGAAGAAAAGAAAAACACAATAGCCACGTTTTAGTTTAAACTACCGGGGGGGGGGGGGTGGCTTGGACTGCCGGGGGTCGTGGGGGTGTACCAAAAAAGGGGTCAAGGGTCAAGAAGCGACAGACCTGTGGCCACCTCCGAAGCCGGCACCCCACAGAGGCCTCCCCCGCTTCATCTGGAGAGAGGGTGAGGGTTTGTTTTGTTGGGGCAGTGGTGACAGGGGTGGTGGATGAGAGAGAGAGAGAGAGAGAGAGAGAGAGAGAGAGAGAGAGAGAGAGAGAGAGAGAGAGAGAGAGAGAGAGAGAGAGAGAGAGAGAGAGAGAGAGAGAGAGAGAGAGAGAGAAACATAGAGACAGTCAGACAGACAGAGACAGACAGAGATATAGAAAGAGTGGCAGAGAGAGACAGAGAGAGAGGGAGATAGAGAGAGACAGTGAGAGAGAGGAGGGGGAGAGAGAGAGAGAGAGAGAGAGAGAGAGAGAGAGAGAGAGAGAGAGAGAGAGAGAGAGAGAGAGAGAGAGAGAGAGAGAGAGAGAGAGAGAGAGAGGAGGGGGAGAGAGAGATAGAGAGAGACAGTGAGAGAGAGGAGGGGGAGAGAGAGAGAGAGAGAGAGAGAGAGAGAGAGAGAGAGAGAGAGAGAGAGAGAGAGAGAGAGAGAGAGAGAGAGAGAGAGAGAGAGGAGAGAGAGAGAGAGAGAGAGAGAGAGAGAGAGAGAGAGAGAGAAGAGAGAGAGAGAGAGAGAGAGAGAGAGAGACAGTGAGAAGCAAAGGGGTCAGAGACAGGGTTGTGGGAAAGAGCAGTGTGTAAAGAAAGCTTCAGTTAGATCAACAGACATATCTTAGCCGGGAAGCACAAACTCTCCACGTCGGGGGGGGAGAATTTGGAGAAGATGTCTCTATATATAAACACTCGACGCTCAGGGCTCCATAACTTAATGAATACACGCCACCATGGTCAGGTCAACAGCGTCACATGAAGCATAGTTGAGATCAGTGTGTGACCTCTTGAAGTTCATGCTAACTCTTGTCATGTGGTCTGGTTATGGTAATGTCCGGCTAGGCCGCAATGCGTCAGGTTCAATTACAATTAGCTGTGTTTCCATCTGACAGTCAAAGCTAATTTTAAGCGAAACTTTTGGAAGTTCGCACAAAACCAAAAAAAGGAAATGCTAATTAGTTGTGTTTCCATCCACTAGTCGGAGCGAACAAACTACGTCAGCGATGGCGGATATCGGTGACATCAGCCATGTTTTCGGTTCATAGGAACGCTGTAGAAGAAGCCCGAAGTTTGTCAGAATTTATTCGGCAAAGTGGTTTCCATCTCCGCTTTTCCGAATAAACTCAAGCGAGCGTATCAATTCTTTTGCAAATCAGAAGAAGTTGATTCGAATTTGGCCGTTTGCCATCAACATTTTCTAATGCGATACTTCAAAATGCGAATCGGAATATGGAGATGAAAACCTGACTAGGGTTCTCAACTGGTGCAAATGTCAGCTAGTCTACAAAACAACCACAACCAGAAGGTCTTGTAAAGATACATTATTATTAGACAGCAGTCTGCCATGCATAGACCAGCCTGGGCCAGTGAAACTTTGTTACATATTCAATGGGTTTCTGATTGAAATATATTGAGTGTCCTCTTATTATTACTACTTATTATTACTATTATTACTTATTACTAGGCTAGTGTCTTACTAAGTTTACTAAGTACATTGTTTGCTTGTTAGTTAGTTTGATATTGTCCGACTTGTTGTACTTCTACCTGAGCACTGGTTCAGCTCTTGGAGACTTGTTAGGAATGAAATGCACTTTTGACCTCTGGTGACGAGTTGTTCTCTTACCTTTAAACCTTTGTTGAAACACACTATTGTGCGTCTGCTAAATGACTGTACTGTTATGTTATGCATTTGTTTAGTGATCTCACCTCAAGACGTTATGTTAATAACAATTAATGTCGAGAAAGCACAGCAGTTAACTTAGCTCCCATCAGGTGTGTGTGTGTGTCATGTAATTAGCGTTACAAGACACACACACACACACACACACACACACACACACACACACACACACACACACACACACACACACACACACACACACACACACACACACACACACACACACACACACACACACACACACACACACACACACACACACACACACACACGCACTCAAATGCTGTTAAACATTTTGTCAAACTGTTGCTGAATGAAATGAAAGGTTTCCTATCCGTAACATTCTTGTAATATTCAAAAATCTCCTAATTTACCTTGTGGTGGTCTGAAGTGCAGCATAAACAGTAGGAGCTCCAGTCAGAGGTAGCAACCAACTACCGTTTACACGTAACAGCGTTTGGGACGGAGAGATAAGGAGGGGAGAGATCAACGAGCGGTTTGGGAGGCGCTGGCTGCTCAGCAGGGATGATCTCTGAAGGGGATAGATGGTCTAAACCGGACTTTAATGGGCATGGTGGGGCTGAGTACACACAGAGGAAATCCACTCTCTCTCTCTCTCTCTCTCTCTCTCTCTCTCTCTCTCTCTCTCTCTCTCTCTCTCTCTCTCTCTCTCTCTCTCTCTCTCTCTCTCTCTCTCTCTCTCTCTCTCTCTCTCTCTCTCTCTCTCTCTCTCTCTCTCTCTCTCTCTCTCTCTCTCTCTCTCTCTCTCTCTCTCTCTCTCTCTCAGTGGTAGTAACCAGCAGAAACCTGGATCAGTTAAGTTTAAATTGTTGCATAACATAAACACTTGTTGTTTACTTGTTTTGACTTACATTTCTTACTTTCAAACCATGTATTTCAGCGGGTCTATTTAGCTGAATGGAGTGTGCATGGACCTCGGTAACAACGTTCCCTCGTGACTTCCTGCCTTGTCAGTCAGTCAATCTATAAAAAGAAGCTAATCCAATCCAGTGACGAATGGTAGCAGCGTTCCATGTTGGACACGACGCTTTAAAAGCCAACACAAAGCCTCTGTCCACCACTCTGACCTGGACCATATTCCCTCGGTGGAACCCCTAGTGAACTGGTCCCCAACCTCCCCCGATTAACACATAAAGAACCAAAGCTAGCACTCAAACATGGGGGGGGAAAGCAGGTACATTAATGCTAAACGCTATACGCTTGACCCACTGGGGTACGGTTTAACGCTGCTACAAAGTTTCTACAATGTTGACAAATATTACAAATAAACGCCAATCATGACATATCTTGCACTGTAATCATAACTCCCTACCTATATTTATTGTTTACATACCTGTATGATGTAGCCATGTACATTTCTACTGTACTTACCCTATATACATATATTAATCTTTAACCGTTGCTATAACTGCATAACCCTGCTCACTACCTGCTGTATATACATGTATATATATATATATACATGTATATATATTTATATACATGTATATATATTTATATACATGTATATACATATATATTCATGTATATATATTTATATACATGTATATATTTATATACATGTATATATATATACATGTATATATATTTATATACATGTATATATATTTATATACATGTATATATATATATATACATGTATATATTTATATACATGTATATATATTTATATACATGTATATATATTTATATACATGTATATATATTTATCTTGTTGATACAACTGCTGACCCTGCTCACTACCTGCTGATACTTGTATACTTACCTGTGTATATATATATATATACCTATAATTCTGCACATATCTCATACCTACTCTATATGTTATTTTATACCTAGTAGACTGTTTTTACACATTATTTAACCACTGTACATTATATATTACTAAGCACTCTACTGTAACATTTTCATTCTGGTTAGATGCTGTATTTGTTTGTGCTGTACTGTACTTGTGCTGAGCGATGACAATACATTAGAATCAAATCTAATGTAATATGTAAATAACCCAACCTAATGTTTCTTTGACCTTGAGAAGCTGTATAATCTATTGCCAGTCTTCTGCTCTGAATGGAAGCGAGAGTCATGCTTTCTTCTCCCTGCGATAACCTGATTACAGTACAGTACATAGTGGCATAGTGTTCTACTGAAGAAGACCCAGAGTTCACAGAACAAACCCATGGCTGTCTGGCCCCCAATCCTTCACCACACCAGTACAGTGAGCCGGTGGGTCCAGGCCCAACGAATATAGTTAACAAAGCGAGAGAGGTTCCACATGATCAAGGGCCATCCATAGCCAAAAGGGATGTGTAGTTCACACTTCCATGGTTGGATAGTGTTGTGTGGTGGTGCAGTCCATGGGTCATGTCCGCACTATACAAACGGTTACATTACGAGAGAGAGAGAGAAATGGTATGTTTTCATACATCTTGAAAGACTTTGATTAGATTAACAACATTACGAAAGAGTGGAACTCAATATTCCATTAACTATCCTTTTTGAAATATGGAAAGCTGTAAGTCTTGGAGATTCATCTCACTAGGAGCCAGAGGACGGAGCCAATTTAGTGAAGGATCTATGCTGTTTGTGAGTCTCCAAAAGTAGCGTGGCTTGAGACAAAAAGAAAAAAACAGAACAGATGACAGATTGTGAGCAAAAGAGTCTTCAGGCCGGTCAAACGGTCGACTAGATGAACCACTAAGTAGTACCGTTGTGAAGTACACAACATAAATACATCTATATATACACCTGATACACACGCTCCCTGGAGCACAATTCTGTCTTTGTCGAAACAATCCTGGCATCTTGGCGGCTAAGATGTTTCATGACACGATCAGAAACTAACTCAACTAACTATCTTATGTTATATTTAGTTTACTTTAACGCTCAGAGTGTGCGTTCTTCTGTGTCCAGTCTATATAGTCCAGCAAACAGTCATGTAAATAAAGTACACCTTTTGAGCGTGTAGGGATAAAACCTGTGTGGAAAGAATGGACAAATATATGTAGATGATTAAACAGTATTCAGAATAAATAGAGAGGTATTTGAAATAACCGACTGTGGTTTTAAGCTTGAAACAAGGGGGGAAATGTTGGCAAACAAGAGCCATAATTAACATCAAAGCCAGAAGGCATAAGGGCCTAAACTGTGGCCTAGTTTTAAAGTACGACGAGTTATTCATCTTCAATTGGGATGAGAAAGAGGGGGAGATAGGTCCGACCACGTTCAGCAAAAGCAGCTTGCTTACCGCTATAGCGTATCTGGAACAGTCAGTCAACCACAATTATCCACGCAGGAAACAATAACCCAATGTGGTTATGGCAAGATAGGCTTGACCTATTTTAGGTCAGTTAGGTTACAGTTAGATAAGTGCCTAACCTAAACCTAAAAGGTCTACAAACTTTTGACATTTGAATGGCCAAAAAATTATGTTATTGTTTACATCCAAGAAAAACAGAAAACTATACACAGGAATTATACAAGGTTTAAGTCACTTCCAATACAGAACTTTTAGATATCCGACTTCCACTGCAATTCACAAAAAAAAAAAAAATGCATGTTTACATTTAAGATTTTTTCGATCAAATGAAAGCTTAACGGTGCTATTGATGACAATGGGCTATATGCACTAAGCTGTGTGAAGTACTTCCGGCTTCAAGTTATGCGGTTCAACCTCTTCCGGTGTATTTGTTTACTTCCAACTAGCTAGCTACAGCTCCTGAGGTACTATTTTGCCATGAATTCCCATAAGAAAATGCGTTTTCAAAAATAGGAGAAGAAATACTCCTAACTAACATTGCTGTGTTCCGCTTTGTTCGGCATCATCGAAATGTAACGGTATGTAGAGTTTCCATGGCTTCCCAACCCATCCCGACCTGAGAAGAACCCGACGCGGACATCCAAACCTTAAAATGAAACCTTGGAATTCAGCCACTAGGTGTCGCACGTCGCCCCTCCCCCTTTCCGTTCCATTCCAGTGGTTGAGCGTTTGTTGCACAACCTTCATACTTTATGGGCAAGTGGAGCGATACTCAGACAAGATTCATCACTGTGTCAAGTGATTAATCTTCCGAGGAAGAGCCAAAGCTGAAGAAATGTTGCACCAACTTTTGTTGCTGAGTAACGGAGCGAAGCCGGGCGTGTCACAGACATTTTCCAGTATTTTTCCACACTTACTGGCAACTACCAAGTATCTTGATTGCTGGCGACACATAGATACCATGTGATACTGACGTTGTTATACTTTTGTCTCACAAGCCTTGTTAGAAGACTCTACTGTCTTCTAGAGAGATAAACAAAGCATTCATTTCGGACCCGTCAGCATTTTTCAAATTATTATTCAGAATCTAAATATTGTTTTTTAAGACAAAGCTGTATTTTAATTCCACACTTGTCTAAAGGCCCTGTGGAGGTAATATTTTAATGATTTGTCTACATGTTATCAATAGCACCTTTAAATACATTACAATAGAGAAGATAGAGAGGAATAGATGGTACGGTGAGAGCCTATAGTACTCTATACTATAGTACCATTTCTGAACATGGATTGTGTCAGGAATTTCACTACTAGATGGTTTGTTAGAGAGACTTTAAGACTAAAAGCAACCTACAGTCATCACTAACAGACCACTCTTGTTCACATTGTAAAGAGCCTTCCACTCCAAACTATCCACCTTGATCCAAATATATACGGCTCCTGGCTCTCTCGTCTCCATCTGCTTTGCCTCTCTCTTCCCCATGACCTGCACTCCTCTTTCTTACTTCTTTTGATGGTAAAATGTTTTTATAAGACTGTGATTGTAACATAATACACAAAGTAGAAATGTGAGAAGTAAGGGCCCTATAGGGATATACAGTGAACCGAAGATAAGAAAGTAGCTAGCTCTCTGAGCTCCAGCTTATCGTTTCACTTCCTCCCAACCCAAACTCTTCTTAAGCTTCGCCAATCCTAACCAGCAGAGGGTCCAGTACGCAGCCTCACTCCGAGTTACATCACATTACAGTCATATAGCAGACGCTTTTATCCAAAGCGACGAAGTGAGGCAAGAGAACAACCAGAAGTAATAATTGCATTTCCTTTCTCACAAGTCTCCAAGAGCGGAACCAGTGCTCATGTAAAAGTACAATAAGTTGGCAAACAATAGAACAATATAACTAACGATAGAGCTAACAAGCAAACAAACAATCAAGGTAACAACTACAGCTAGTAAGCAACAAGTGCTATGAGGAAGGGTTAGGGTAGTGCTTCCTGACCAAAATTCTACAGTTTCTAACCTAAAACACCATTTTGAATTCTTCCCTTTACAACCGAGTACCTAATCTTAAATGTCCAATCTGTCGATATGCAAATTTGGTTCAAAAGATGGGGTTTGCATACGGTCGACCTTCTGCATTCTTGATTGTAGACATTCCCCCCGCAGGCAGGTGACATAGAGATGTACCAGGGACCTGAGGGGTGATTCCATGCAGGGGGATAACCCAGCCTGTAGGTACCCTAGCATGCATGTATGTTCTGGCACTGCAGCCCCTGTAGACCCGTCTTCAATAATATGAGTCTGGCCATTCCGTTCCCTTTCCTCCAACCACAGCCTTTCAACACAGTTCCCAGCTGAACTCCGGAGGGTTCCAAACTCCTTTCTGTCTCCTTTTATCAAGTCTATTTTCTTCCGTTCAAATTACAGGAGGGATTTGGGGCAAGTCTAGAACGCTAGGCGACCACGTCTCACTATGCAACCCAAAAGGAGTACTTCTTAAATGCGGTATGACAACACGCATTGATGGAGGTTCTAGGGCTTCATGAGACTTGGGGGTGAAACAAGTTCCAACGGATGCAACCTCATAGGTCTGCAGCGCCGGACACACCGTGCTGAGGGTATGGTCCTCAAGTCATTTCAGGGGCCAACCCGCCATGCTGATGGGATGCAAGGGGAGCAAGTGAGAGTCCTGGATTCCTGTAAATGTTGAATGGATTGAGGTGCCAGAATGCCAACTGGATTCCAAAGCTTTTGGGCAGTGATTATCTCAGCCCTACTGGGGGAACTGGGAGGCAGCCAGGCCAGTACACATTGCTTGTTTACCTGTCTTTTTTTTGTAAAGCTTGACATTTACACTAAAACTGGACCGCAACCAACTCTAAAATCTGGGTTTCTGCTGTGTGTGCTGTGTACAAATCACTCTCAAGACATTGCATTTTTTGAGACTCTGTTTCTAACTTTACGAATCTTAGCACACCGTCATATCTTAACAAACTTGAAAAAGCAATTTCCTCAGGCTAAACATGACTTGGCCAGATTTTGTACCAAACTTAAAAATCTATCTCCACTTCACCCACCTCCCTTCTACAAATATTTCCCATTGCGGTCCACTAAAAGTCCAATGGTTGTGTTCAATACTGGCTGAGCTCAGAGTTAACAAGCCATACATGGACAGAGAGAGAGAGAGAGAGAGAGAGAGAGAGAGAGAGAGAGAGAGAGAGAGAGAGAGAGAGAGAGAGAGAGAGAGAGAGAGAGAGAGAGAGAGAGGAGAGAGAGAGAGAGAGAGAGAGAGAGAGAGAGAGAGAGACACTGGCCAGTCCCATCACTCACACATTCATCCACCGTTGTGTCACCATTCCCCAGGAACACCTTCAATATACTGCTGTTACATAACACATGTTTGCGGGGAGTGAATATATCACATTGCTTTGTATGGTATATATACTGGTCCTCTGTGACATGT
>CM051001.1:4308288-4340788 GCA_027704905.1 Muraenolepis orangiensis | reverse complement strand
GTGTCTTGCTGGAAAATGTTTATTTTTTTTACTTTCTTCGTAGAACATTAAAACACAGCAACATTAAAACACATAAAAAAACAATCAAAAACTCAGCCATAAATAACGAGTTAAATCTATACAGTGGACACACTGTGCTGGCAGTACGTAGTCCACTCGCTAAACTGGACTTAAAACCTGGGTATTCAATATGAAGGAATGTGACGATCTTTAGGTTTAATAGGGTCGGTAAACCTACTGTACAGTAATCAACACTAAATTCACAGTTAAACAACACGTATGAAAATCTAATCGTTGAGGGCCCCTTGAGACGTTTCGGTGTGGGGGTGTGTGGGGGGGGGGGTTTCCGTGGAAACACGTCTCTCCAACTGCTCCGCCTGTTTGAACTTGGCCAGCAGTCCGCTGTCCGCCCTCAGGGGGAAGCAGAGGGAGCGCCGGCTGTAGTACAGGTCGTCCGACCGGAGGTTCTGGAGGACGTCGGAGAGAAGGTGGGCCCGCTCCACGCCGCAGCCTGGGGCCTCGGAGCCCAGGGTGCTGAAGTGGACATGGAGGTGGTAGTAGGAGGGCTGGTAGTGGAAGTAGATCCGCAGCTTGTTGGCGGCGACGCCATAGCGCTGCAGGATGGCCTCCTGGGACAGACAGACAGACGGACAGAGTGGGCACAAGCACATCCTCATGGCCTACTGCGGCCTGTTGATTTTACCCATTGACCTGCCATCGTTTCCACACCACAAATGTTCTGGTGTGCTGGGTTCATAAAATAATAACTTAAACCATTTTGTGATTTTACAAAACACATTTTCTGTGATTTGGCTTTGATTGACAGACCTAATTCCAGTAAACGAACTAGAGGGGAACTCAGTGGAGCGCATACCTCCGCCACGCCGAGAAGAAAAACCAGACAAACCGCCACAGCTGAACCCCTTCAGTGCTTAATTGGCTCTGCCTAATTAAATCTGAAGTACTTAACAAAAAAATTACAATAAACGTTTTAAGACAAAGTTTATATACAAGTTTATCTGCACCAGAATGTAAATCAACTGTTCCTTAGCCCATTTAAGCCCCTAGCTGGAATGTGTTTATTCAGATATGGTACATTTTGGGATATATGGTTTTACAAACCTATTGATTACTTCTTAAAAAGGCAGTCAAACCAGCAACCAGCAGTGGCTGAACAGATGGCCCTAACCCCCGTTCAGATGGTCTCACCTTCCCCTTGTTGCAGATGTTCTGGAGCAGCGGCAGGTGGGCTGCCGTGAGGTCTCGGAGACTCTTCAGGCCTCTCTGGTGAACTATGGCGATCAGGTAGAGATCATGGTTCTATGGAGAGAAGAGACAAGAGGAGCATTTTAGTAGAGGAGGTGAAAGGGGGGAAAATAAAGGATGTTAAACAATCTCTCATTTCAAATTCCTGCTCACTTTAAATCAAGATTCAAGATTTTTTTTTCTTTGCCATATGCAACAAGTACAATGGAAAGCTTACACCCCATATCTCCCGAAGTATGAACCGAACCTGAACTTCCTAAAACACTAACAATTACAATAAAAACAACAATAAAGTGACTGATGGATGACATGTGTTGAATTGTGCAAAAAGCATTTAAAACCATTTTAAAGTGCCAGTAGTGCAGCAGCATCATGAATACAGTGCAGTAACCCTCAGCTTCATATCACCACTACATTTGCCAATGCCTACCCCAATTTACTTTAATTTAGAAAAGGGAGAATGTATATTTAACTCCATTTTACTCTGTCATAAATGTGAGGGTTTATGTGTTTATTATTTTTTGGTTTGTGTTGAAAATTTAAAGTTCTACAAATAAATAATATATATATATTAGAAAAAATGAATACAGTGCAGTGGCCGTAATGAGTCCAGAAAGTCCAAATAGTGTAATGTTAATGACAATGTTATGATAGTGGAAGCACTCCTAGCAGTTCGAACTGTACTCACTGTTACCGTCAGGCGATACCTCAGTATCAAGTGGTATCAAATAGACTCAGAGATAGCTTCCACAGTCAGGCCATCAGGCTGCTGAACAAGGGTGGCATATAACAATGTATATTGTATTACATTGATTTATATATATATTGCTCTTTTTCTGTGCTAATATATTGCATTTTATGCACTTTTATATTTTTAGATATTTAACTTTATACAGTTTGTACTTTTACTTCTTTTTTTTTAAAAATTCTATTATTTTTATTTGTATAACTGCTGTCTGTATTGCACATACAATTTTCACCCATTGCTTATACTTTTATAGACTTTCAGGAGTTTCAACCATGAATGAGCTGCAACCGTTTGTTCTTTAGTGTAACGACACCCAAAAGAGAGGGAAGATTTGCAGGTGCAGGAGGAACTAACTGTACTGAGATAAGACTTGGAGATAAGCTTGGCTGATCAATCTTTGGACAGTTAGCTCGGCTAACAGAGCTATTTCAACATATACCATGACTGCTATACAAACACATACAAAACAGAGAGAGACAGAGCAGGTGAGGAAGAGCTTTGTGTGTGTGCCTTTCTTCAGTTCCTGCCAGGTCAGCTTTGTGTTCATCTAAACTGGCCCAAGTTTCACACTGAGTGAGCATAAATAAATAAGACTAAATTGTCATTTTGTAAAACGTTTTGTTTGTGGTGTGCCTTTCCACAAAAAAGGTTGAAAAACACTGGTGTAGCTTACTCCAAATATTTCCACCCAAGGGCCAACCCAGACCAAAGTAACCCAGTAGAGAAACCCCATATTCCCCACACATACATATTAATACATATTGGAAATACGATGAGGAATGTACAGAATGTCAGGAGAGAGAAAGTTACATAGCACAGTTAATAATACGTGAGTGTTCAAACTCCTCACTTGTTTTTGGTCCCATTTGAAGTCGGGCAGGAGGACGAAGCCCACGTCAGGGTCTGGATCCTCATAGACAATCCGCTCGGCCTCAGCTATCTTCTCCAGGATGTTGAAAACCCACTGGTGAAACAAACACAAAACACACAGACAACAAAACACAGTCAGCTACATCGTGTGCATTGAGCCATTGTTCTTAATGTGATAACAGTTGGCTAATGATGATGGTGATTATGATGATGTGATATATTCCATATTGGCCTACTGAACTGTTGGTGTTAGTATGATAGTGTTGCCACTATCATAACATGTCATTAACATTACACTATCCTACTTTGGTGGACTTTCTGGTGGACTCCTCACAGTTACTACACTGTACTGCACTGTATTCACGATGCTGCTGCACTACTGGCACATTCAAATGCTTTTAAAGGCTTTTTGCACAATATAACATGTATTTATCATCCATCAGTCACTTTATTGTTATTTTATTTATTTATTATTGTGTATAGTATTGTTTTAAGAATTCGTACTGCGGGAGGGAATGGAGAGTAAGCATTCCATTTTACTTGTTGCAAATGGCAAATCAAAATATTGTATCTTGTAAAACAGCTGACCTGTAAACTGAAGCTCTGCCCCTGAATGTACGGTAGAGTGATGGAGCGATAGTCCTCTCCGGTCTCCTCCACCAGGAAGCTCTCCTGACCCTGGTATTTCTTCACATGCTTCGCAGTGGCCGGGCACACGACTGTTGCCTTGATCACTGCCCACGACAACCACAACACGGAAAAAACAGAATAGTTCAAATACAATATTGTACCAGACACAAACAAACTTAAAAAACAATAAGTCTTAAATCGGTTATGTGTTAATTATTTGTTACCTAATATTTGTTAATTAATGAAGCATTGTGTGTCTGTGTGTGTGTGTGTGTGTGTGTGTGTGTGTGTGTGTGTGTGTGTGTGTTGTGTGTGTGTGTGTGTGTGTGTGGTGTGTGTGTGTGTGTGAAAGAGAGGAGAGAGATGGGAGGTGCGTGTGCGTGTGTGTGTGTGTGTGTTCACACACACACCATTGAGGTGAGCAGGGGGCTGGAGCTGGTAGGTGCTGTAGATGTCGTTTCTCATCTCCAGCGTCAGCCGGGAGGAGCCATCAGAGAGCATCTCAGCCACGGTGTCCTCCGTGATGGGGGTCTTCTGCAGGATGACCACCGCCTCCTGGCCGTCCAGCTGGGGATCAGGTTCATTATGTATGAGGTTATATATGTATATGTATATGTATAGCCTATATGGCAGACCAAATTAACACATATGACTCTTGTTTGGGGTTTAACCCAACTATGAAGATTGCTGCTCTTCTGTCGGCATTCGACCTTGACTCTTTAGTCAAGGTTGAATGTTTAATAATAATAATATTGATTACTTAATTTGCATAGTAACTTTCATACAAAAATTACAGCCCAATGTAAAAAATTAATAAAGACAGAGTATAACATCCTCAGGAAGACCTGGAGCTCCAAAACCATATCAACTAACACCAAACTACGCATCTTCAACTCCAATGTGAAACAGGTGATGCTGTATGGTTCAGAAACATGGCCAACAACAAAACTAACAACAACCACTGCAAACATTCATCAGCAACTGCCTCAGGAGGACCCTGAACATCTGGTGGAGGGGCAAAGTCAGGAATGTGGACCTGTGGGAGAGAAATGGACAGGATCCCATTGACCTACAGATACTAAAAAGAAAGTGGAGCTGGATAGGACACACCCTCAGGAAACCAGCCAACAACATCACCCGACAAGCCCTAAAGTGGAACCCACAAGGGAAGAGGAGAAGAGGTCCCCCAAGATCAGCTGGAGGAGGGACGTCCTGGAGGAGGGATGTCTGAAGGGCAACACCGAGTGAGATGGAAGACAATGGCCTATGCTCCCAAGGGCCAAGGGCTTAACTAAGAGTATTACAAAGTAAACCGATAATGATAATAATAATAATAATAATAATAATAATCCAACATTCCATTAGTCTCTAGATAATTGGGGTATATTCATCTTCACTTTAGTCTCATTACCTTTCCATGAAGGAAGATAGCTTTCTCCCGGGCAGAATCCTTTAACACAGTGGTTGTTTTAAATCCACATAAGATATTGGTATCGCTTTGGAGTTCTTCTTCGTTCCCACTCGACTCAGCCTCAGAATCCACCTTTAGTCTCTTGGGTGTGGTACAGAATTCATCACTTCCATGGTCACGTTTACGGGCAGTAGCTTCTGCCATGTTGTAGCATTAGCAACGGGTCCTGGCTAGCTACACTCTTTCCTGTGTCGTAGTTACCGCCACTCCCCCCCATGACGCATTGTCGCCACCTACCGGTGGTAAGTAAGTACTGTCACTCTTCACAAACAAACAATTGAAAAATATAAATTATTTAAACAAAAATAAACGAAACTAAATAAACGGGTTAAACAATTGGCATATCAAATTGTATATGTATACATATTTATGTGGGCCTATGTACAGTACAAGACACAAGATACAATATATTGTTATTGGCCAGGTACATTGGAATGCTGTAGAGCAAATTAGAAATATAACATGTTACTAGGTTATGTAGTATTTATGCAATACAGCACTGTAGTTACACAGAACAGTCAATGGGAGTGTTTGACAGTGTTCACACACACACACACACACACACACACACACACACACACACACACACACACACACACACACACACACACACACACACACACACACACACACACACACAACCACACACACTAAACCACTGGACCATCTGCACTACAATACACTTTACACTTTTTATACTGATCGTAATTATGTAAATGTAAATTTGTCTAATGTTATTTTTGGAATGTAAATTGTACACTGTACCTTATACATGTGAAAAACAAACCAAATAGGATTCTGAAATCTGAGTCAACCATATTAAATATATCCAAAGTCTTTAAAACAATTCCTTCACGTTTTGTTCTGAGTCAATTGTTATTCTAATCATTTAAACAAAACACAGCAATTACATTAGTCGATTTAACTTTTTAGCTTCTCTCAATCGATGACTTAATTTCATTAGTGAAAACCCAACAGTAGAGATTGAATTGAATTACGTTGAAATAATATATGATTAGTGTTGATTGGCCCGAGCGGCGTGGGGCCTCGACCAATGAGGACACGGCTGGCGAGAGCAGCGATAATCAGGAAGTTGTTTAAAGTCCCGCCCCCCACCCTCAACGCGTCTTCAGTTCACAGGTCCGAGGTGTCAGCATCCACAGAAAGCCCTTAGTCCCCCCTACAAGTTATCAGTTTGGACCTCCTCTCCAGTAGTCTACAAGTGATCAGTTTGGACCTCCTCTCCAGTAGTCTACAAGTGATCAGTTTGGACCTCCTCTCCAGTAGTCTACAAGTGATCAGTTTGGACCTCCTCTCCAGTAGTCTACAAGTGATCAGTTTGGACCTCCTCTCCAGTAGTCTACAAGTGATCAGTTTGGACCTCCTCTCCAGTAGTCTACAAGTGATCAGTTTGGACCTCCTCTCCAGTAGTCTACAAGTGATCAGTTTGGACCTCCTCTCCAGTAGTCTACACGTGATCAGTTTGGACCTCCTCTCCAGTAGTCTACAAGTGATCAGTTTGGACCTCCTCTCCAGTAGTCTACACGTGATCAGTTTGGACCTCCTCTCCAGTAGTCTACAAGTGATCAGTTTGGACCTCCTCTCCAGTAGTCTACACGTGATCAGTTTGGACCTCCTCTCCAGTAGTCTACAAGTGATCAGTTTGGACCTCCTCTCCAGTAGTCTACAAGTGATCAGTTTGGACCTCCTCTCCAGTAGTCTACACGTTATCATTCAGTTCCTCCTCCCCAGCAGGGAGGATGCTGTGGTGTTGTGTTGTGTGTCTTCTGATTGTGTCCACTGTGACACCTGCCTCTGCTGAAACTAAAGGTGAAGTGAATCAACACATGAAGGTCATTTAACTTCAATATGTGTATTTGTTATCCTGAAAGAACAACAATGTATGTTTTTATCAGCTCATATATATTCGTCATTCGTAATGCTCGTTTTTCAACTCTACTTGAGGCTACTTAAATGTGTTTTAGTTGTTTTACCATCTAATTGCAAATCTTAAAAAGTAGTTTAACCCATTCATTCCGGAAACCTTTCGTACTTAAATGAAGATTAAATGTAGCATAACCGCTACGTCATGTGTCTTTTTTGCAGAGAAAAATGTCCTGTTCATCATCTCAGACGACCTGAGGACCACTCTGGGCTGCTATGGGGACCACCTGGTCAAGACCCCCAACATTGACCAGCTGGCCTCCAGAAGCCAGGTCTTCTTGAATGCTTTTGCACAGGTGAGTGGATGCACCCCATTTTGGTTATTTAGATCGGAGCTGCTCTGCTTGCTTTGCTTAGTTTTTCTTTGGTTTACTAAACCCTTCTGTATGTCCTTTGCCAGCAAGCCGTGTGTGCCCCTAGTCGAACCTCCATGTTGACCGCCCGTCGGCCAGACACCACCAGACTCTATGACTTTTACTCTTACTGGAGGGTCAACGCTGGCAACTTCACCACCCTACCGCAGTATTTTAAGTCTCAAGGATACACCACCATGTCCGTGGGAAAGGTGTTTCATCCAGGTAAACGGGGTGTTACCTCTGCTATCAAAAATGGACCGACGGTTATGTTTTTACCCTTGGTTGGTCTGTTTGTTTGTTTGTTTTGTCAGAAAGATAACTTTAACTTGCGGGGCGGCACTGGCTCAGGATGTAGCCGGTCCCTGAGCAAGACACCCTAACCCTAACTGATCCTGTCATGCTGGCTGTCTCCTTGCATGGCTGACTCTGCTGTTCGTGGATGAATGTGTGGATGAATGGGTGAATGTAAGGCATGACTTGTAAAATGCTTTGGATATAAAAGGCAGTCCATCCATAACTCAAAAAAGTTATCTTTATAATTGGACAACACTTGGTGGTTCGATTACTTATGGGCTGAGGAACAGTTGATTTGATTTGTTGCTGAAGTCATCTAATCAACATGAGTGTAATGTTTGGCTTGAATTATTACATTCTGAATCATTTTGCGTGGTCACAGATGTTTGCAAACCCTTTTACAGCTCAATGTTGAACGATTTGTTTTCCGAGTCATTTGATTCCTATTTATACGGTGCCTCTTGCTTTTCAGGCATTGCCTCCAACTACACTGACGACTACCCTTACAGCTGGTCTGCGCCTCCCTATCACCCTCCCTCATTCCGCTATGAAAAGGAGAAGGTGAGATGTAGCTGGTTCTGTTTCAGCCTTGACTGATTCTCAAATTGGATTGCAAAAGTAATGCCTTGCACCAAATGCATTTTAGGGAAGGAAAATGCACTTCAAATAAGTTGTCTTTTGGTTGTGTAGCAACAATTACTTACTTATACAAATGGGTGAAAACTGTAAGCATTTATATATGAACTGTATGTATGTAGTATATGAAAGTAAATTTTTAGTTAATGACCTGAATATTATTAAACCCTATGAACAGATATGCATGCATGCATGTGCAACATTTGATTTCAGCTGCATTTTAGCATCAGCTTCCAATTCATTCATATAAGAAGAGTTTGTTCCGTATTGTGTTGCCCTACAACCCCTTTGAGGTGAAAGGACCAACATTGTGATCGTAAGATTGCTGCAACTGAAGCAGTCGCATGGTTTATCTTCTTTAAAGCCTACTGCTTTCCCAGACTCGCCCTTCTCAAGATCTGCTCTTGTGTGAGTGGGGAATGGATTGTCTTTAGTTATGGCTGCTCTTGCCCCCCTTCCTTTCAGTGTCTGAAAGGAAGGAAGGAAACTGGTTTATTGGATTTGATGACGTTACTATGATAGGTTAAATGTTACTAGTTCATTTTGCACTAAATGGTCTTTGTGTGGGTTTGATTTGATCGAAGAATACATTTTAAATTCACACAACGGTTACAAAGGAGAATGCGTGCAGACTGCTAAAGATAACCTCATTGGGGTGAGTGGATAAAGCCTTCAGACGGGGATTTCAATCGGTGTGTTCCTACACCGTGTTGATTTAAAGAGACGCCCTTTCTAAGAACGTGTGTCTGGACGGGATGTTTTACTGCCTCTTCCCCCGGGGAGAGGCTCCGGCAGCACGATGGGGCGACCCGTACCAAGTGAATGACCGTAACATGGCCTGGTTCTCTAGTTTGTGCGTGTCTGCTGTATCAGACTTTAGATTATGAATCTAAAGTACGATGTTTAGGTGACGGTAGCTCAGGAGGTAGAGCGGTCGTCTGACAACCGGAAGGTTGCTGGTTCCATTCCCCCGGCTCCTCCTTAGCAAAAAGTGTCTGTCCCTGAGCCACACACACACACACACACACACACACACACACACACACACACACACACACACACACACACACACACACACACACACACCACACACACACACACACACACACACACACACACACACACACACACACACACACACACACACACACACACACACACACACACACACACACACACACACACACACACACACACACACACACACACACTGAAGATGTTTGAATGAATTTGGTGAATGTGAGGCATGACTTGTAAAGCGCTATATAATAAATTGCATACTGTGTAATAATACATTGCTGTGTCTCCCAACCGACGCACCAATCCGATGCTCCTTATTGTACTCCATGTTAGGTCAGCTGGAGGGGACTCTTGTTGGTTGTTAAGGCCAAAGTGTGGTCTATGTTGTGCCTCTTCCTCAGGTGTGTAAAGGGGAGGACGGAGCGCTCCACGCCAACCTGCTGTGTGCGGTCAACGTGACGGAGCAGCCCGGGGGCATCCTGCCAGACATGGAGAGCGCCTCGGAGGCCATCGATGTGCTGCGGGGCTGGCAGGACGACGGCCCTCCTTTGTTCCTGGCTGTGGGCTTCCACAAACCTCACATTCCCTTCCGGATACCGCAGGTACCACACTGTGTGTGTGTGTGTGTGTGTGTGAGATGGGGGAGCTTGTGTCGAACAACGGCATCATTCTCCTATCGGATGACTGTGTTCAGCGTTGCTAATGCTCCATTAGCGATTTCCATGGCTCCCTAAGTCAATAGACTTAAAGCAACACATCAGGGCTATTGGCAGCTGCTGTACTTACTTTGAGTTAATAGGATGATTATCCTTTTCAATGACACTTTTCACCCGTCACGGCAACTCGGATGCGCCGTTTTGCAAAACACGTAGGAGAGAGATGTGTATATACATCTACACACACGCCTGTTGCTGTAGAACAATGCAGAGTGTCTGTGTTGTTCTCCATCTCTATACGATATACTATCTATGCTTCTTGTGGTGTGTCTTTCAGGAGTACCTGAGCCTGTATCCTCTAGATGAGATGAGCCTGGCCCCTGACCCTGATGTTCCCGAGGGCCTCCCCGCCGTCGCCTACAACCCCTGGATGGACCTGCGCCTGAGGGAGGACGTGCGAGCCCTCAACATCAGCTTCCCCTACGGACCCATCCCCAAAGACTTCCAGGTGCCGGGCGCCCCCTGGTTGGCTGATTTTTTTTATACAGCACTTTAGAAGAAACTCTAAAACTTTACATTATTAAAATAATTTGATACATTTCAGAGAGAGACAGCTTTAAACAAAAACACATATTCTCTAGCATTTGAATTGGTCCACAATTGTGTGTGTGTGTGTGTGTGTGTGTGTGTGTGTGTGTGTGTGTGTGTGTGTGTGTGTGTGTGTGTGTGTGTGTGTGTGTGTGTGTGTGTGTGTGTGTGTGTGTGTGTGTGTGTGTGTGTGTGTGTGTGTGTGTGTGTGTGTGTGTGTGTGTGTGTGTGTGTGTGTGTGTGTGTGTGTGTGTGTGTGTGTGTGTGTGTGTGTGTGTGTGTGTGTGTGTGTGTGTGTGTGTGTGTGTGTGTGTGTGATAGTATTGTTAAAAAAAAAAATCTTACTGCGGGAGGGAATGGGGAGTAAGCATTCCATTGTACTGGCTGCAAATGGCCTATAAAACATTTAGTATTTATTTAGAACGTGTAGTTCCAAACTGACCCTGTGTGGGTTGTTTTAGTGTTTTACCGCTGGTCTCTTGTCTGAACCGTGCTTTCAGTTGCGCATCCGTCAGCATTACTTTGCTGCGGTCTCCTACTTGGACGCCCAGGTGGGGAGGCTGCTCTCCGCACTGGACAACATGGGGCGGGCCGCTGACACCATGGTCGTCTTCTCATCGGACCACGGTGAGGGAGGGAGAGGGAGAGAGAGAGGGAGGGAGAGGGTGAGAGAGGGAGGTACACGCTGTAGTTGTCGTGGCGACAGTAGCTCAGTCTGTTGGGATGTTTCAAGTCCCTGAAACGGACCAAGAGTACGGAGTGAGAACTGGTACTTGGAAAAAGGTGCCAGTTTGCCTCCTGGGCACTGCCGAGGTGCCCTTGAGCAAGGCCCCAGACCCCCTCCCCTGCGCCCCTGTATATACAATAGCTGATACCCACTGCTCCTCATACTAGGATGGGTTAACTGAGAGGAACTCATTTCACTGTGTGTACATGAGACCAATAAAGAGGATTCAATCCTCCATATTTAGATTGGTCGTAAATTAGCAGGGAGCGGTATAAAATCGCCTCGTACAAAAGGTACTAAAGGAACTAAAATGTGCTCTTAATCAGAAGTCTTCAACCAGTGGTCCGTGGCGGTACTGCAGGGTTCACCTTGCCTTTACGTTCCACCTTCAGGTCGGTGTTTGCTCCACAGGGAGGTGGATGGAAAGATTCAGCCTGGTGCATTGGTTTGAATTATGACCACATGGCTTAACGAAGCATCAAAGCTGGATATATTAAGATGTTCATATATATTATTAGGCTTATAGGCACAATTTTATAAAAAAATAAATAGGGTGCCCCTGTGCCGTTTCTCAATCCACCAAGGGGTCCCTGGGTGAAAAAGGTTGAAGAGCCCTGGTCTAAATCGGTTCTGGCATTATCTTGCCACTAGATGGCGGTGTGGGGACAGGAATTCAGCCTTGCTCAGCGTCTTTCACAGAATTTCCCCGTTTGGCAGAGAGACTGCTTATAAATTGGAGAGAGAAAACAAACTTGTTATTGGATTTGCAGCATACTATAATTGCCCATTTTAATTGGGAAGAGGGGGTGTTTTTATTGTCGCCCCTTGAACACAATAAGAACATTCAACGTGTTTTGCCTTTGCTGTTTATTGTTATCTGGAATATAAGACTGGAACTGGAATTACAGTTGATAACCAAACCGAAAGCTGTATGTTCAGAATAGGCATTTATCGTTTATTTTTATTTATTTTCTAGCGGTTTTGTTCTTGAATTTGTCATTTGTTGTTCAGGGGCACTTGAAACCGTTGTGGGTGTGCGCTGTTATTTTGAAGTAGTGACTCAAGTGAGTTTACCTATGACTAAAACATCCTCTGTGGCCCCCTGGTTCTCTGATGCCGTGACCTCTGACCTGCTCCTCACCTCCTCTGACAGGCTGGTCGCTAGGGGAACACGGGGAATGGGCAAAGTACTCCAACTTCGATGTGGCGACTCGGGTTCCCCTGGTGTTCTACGTCCCCGGCGTCACGTTCTCCCCTGAATGGCTCGAGGCGGGGTCGGTCTTCCCCTTCATCGACGTGTTCGGCCAATCGCGGCGCAAGTTCAAGGGTAAGCGGTTCCTGATTGGTTACCGGGGGTGACGCAACCGCAGGTCTGTCGGACGGGGTCTCATTTCCCCTCACGGTTCTTTCTAAATGCGTGGAATGATGTCATTGGAATGAAGTCCTCATGTTCTTCTTGTGACTTTAATATTGTGTTTCAGCTGATATCACTTGTTTGAAATATGAGGGGGGGTTTAAAGATAGAGCAAAATAGTTGTATAATAATATATTCATTATTATATATAATATACACTATAATATAATAACAGTCACACATCAGACAAGAGGTGTACACAGCCGGAGGTCAAGTCAAGGTTATTGTCACTTCACAGTTTACACTTTAAGTATAAAGCAGTGATGTGAAAATCTTGTGTGCAATACCCGACGACAGACAGCAGTTATGAAAATAAGATAGAAATAGATAGAAATAGAATATAAAATAAAAATGCAATTTATAAAATGCAAAATATCAGCACAGAAAAGAGCAATATATATATATATATAAATCAATGTAATAAAATCTACATTGTTATATGCTATACGCCCTTGTTCAGCAGCCTCATGGCCTGACTGTGAAGCTGTCTCTGAGTCTATTTGTAGAGGTTTCAAAAGGTTCAATGTTTGAGGGGTACAGGACATTAAAACGTCCTGTCCGCTCGCTCGCTCGCTCTCTCTCTCTCTCTCGCTCTCGCTCTCGCTCTTTTCTCTGTTGAGCTGTGTGGTCTCTCTCCCTCTCTCTTTCTCTCTCTCTCTCTTTTTCTCTGTTGAGCTGTGTGGTCTCTCTCTCTCTTTCTCTCGCTCTCTCTCTTTTTCTCACTGCAGCTAAGAAAGTCGTGAAGAATGTTGTGGAGCTTGTGGACGTGTTCCCCACCGTTGCCTACATGGCTGGCCTGGAGGCTCCCGACTCCTGTCCCGACGGCTCCTTCAAGGTATCACTAGAGAGAAGTGGGGTTTTTTAGGTCTACTTCATTTATAGTTTTTGTGCGGGGGTGGGGGGGGGGGGGGGGGAGTAGACTCACATTAGGCAATAGATTGCCATTGACATTCAGCCAGAGAAATAGCTTGTACACAACCAGCTGTTTTTTTTTTTTTGGTTTAGCATTTGCTGACAACCCCCCCCCCCCCCCCCCCCCCCCCTAAAATGTTAGACAGATTTGTGCACAGCAAGTGAAGCCTTGATTTGTTTACCCCCCCCCCCCCCCCTCCATCCCTCCCTCTGGTTAGGTGGAGCTCTGCACGGAGGGAGACAACCTGGCCTACACCTTTGGGCGTCGTGAGAGAGGAGTGGACGACGAAGACATAGCGTTCAGCCAGTACCCGCGGCCCTCCGACAGACCCCAGGTACCCCCCCATGTACAGACCCCAGGTACCCCCCCATGTACAGACCCCAGGTACCCCCCCATGTACAGACCCCAGGTACCCCCCCATGTACAGACCCCAGGTACCCCCCCATGTACAGACCCCAGGTACCCCCCCATGTACAGACCCCAGGTACCCCCCCATGTACAGACCCCAGGTACCCCCCATGTACAGACCCCAGGTACCCCCCATGTACAGACCCCAGGTACCCCCCCATGTACAGACCCCAGGTACCCCCCCCATGTACAGACCCCAGGTACCCCCCCATGTACAGACCCCAGGTACCCCCCATGTACAGACCCCCGGTACCCCCCATGTACAGACCCCAGGTACCCCCCCATGTACAGACCCCAGGTACCCCCCCATGTACAGACCCCAGGTACCCCCCATGTACAGACCCCCGGTACCCCCCATGTACAGACCCCAGGTACCCCCCCATGTACAGACCCCAGGTACCCCCCCATGTACAGACCCCAGGTACCCCCCATGTACAGACCCCAGGTACCCCCCATGTACACTAGTTGGTGTTTCCTGTTGCTATGGAGGACTCTGATGACTCAGAAGGAAGTGTGTGTTCTACAACACTGTTCTAGAACACTGTTACCCTCCAGCCTATGCATTCCCATTCTATATTTGTGTTAATTTATTTTAGCCATTCATTTATTTATTTTATTTATAACAAAAAATATATCTATAGATATCTATAGATATAGATATCTATAGATATCTATAGATATCTATATATAGATATATATAAGAAACAACATTTTGATTGTATTTGTGAAGCTGTACTATCCATTTGAATCATTATAGCATTATATGTTTTTGTGTCTTACGTTGACATCAGGAGAACTGCAGTATCAATTAGGAAGTGGAGAGTTGCGATGCTGGTCTTCAGCATCATTTGGTTATTTGTGTTAATTTGGTCCTTCTTAAACCAGGTAGTCTGACGGTTACATTTTTTTCATTTTTATTTATGTATTTATTTATTAAAAGGGAGGTCTGTCAGTGAGTAGTGGTTAAGAATTGTTGGGCATGAGATGCCTTTTACAAGCCCACACTGCACATAAAACCCTGACTTGGGGAAGTATTTCACAAGGTTATGGTCCCCAGTAAATGGAGAGAGTGATGTTATTCCAACGTTAACTGGAATTGAAACAACACCAACCCAGCTGGTGACACTCATTTTCCACAGTCCTGGCTCAGGGCCCTGTGTGTGTGTGTGTGTGTGTTTTGGTTTGGGTTTTTTTGTTGCCTTTGTCTCGGTCACTCTTCTCTAAACCTCATCTCGGCCCAGTGAGCAATGCGAAAAATGCAAATATTCGATATTAACCATGGCTGGTCTATACTTTACACTGGCTGGAGTGAGAGGTTTTATATTGATTCATTTTTAGTCTAATCTCGCATTATACAAGAGCCCAGGCTGTCCAGACTTCACCGGGATCACGCCGGCGTCCTCCCCGAACCGAAACCAGCTCACGTATCTTCTTCTTGTGGAGTCACTGATCACCGTCTGCGTGGCCACATCCTAAACGCGCCCGGGGAACACGCCCTGCCGCCGGTCTCCGGGCGTGGCGCCGGTGGCGCGGTGACACCGTGTCCCCCCGATTAAAATGTGCAGGTGACTTTCACAGCTGCGCCGACTAAATGGCTGCACAAAGCAGTTTGGCGTGCTGCCACCGGCTCATCAATTTGCTTGGCGGAGAGCAGGAGAAAGGGGGGGGAGAGAGAGAAAAGGGGGGGAAAGAGGCTGCTGCTGGCAGCCTTGCCCTATCTCTCCAGGCGTCGAGGAGGAGGAGGTTTTTCTAATGTTTTTCTGTTTTTGTTCGTTTGTCTGTTCTCTTAAGGTGAACTCTGACCTGCCGTTCCTCAAGGACATAAAGGTCATGGGCTACTCCCTGCGGTCCTGGGACTACAGATACACGCTCTGGCTTGGCTTTGACGCCAACACCTTCAAGGTGGGAGATCTGGCCCAACAAAATGATTTACTACTTGCAGCAATGGCTTTGGCTCTCTGATTAATATGCTGCCGGTTTATACCTCTGCCATCCAAGATGGACCCGAGGTTATGTTTTTGTTATGTCGCCCTTGCATATTTGTTTGTCTGTTAGCAAGATAACTCTAAAAGTTATGCATGGGATTGGACACACTTGGTGGTTAGTTTACTTATGGGTTCAAGGAACAGTTGATTTTGGCACCGAACCCGATCCAGGGGACCTTTTGGTGTGGCGGAGGTTTGTCCTCTACTGAGTGCCCTCTACTTTAGGTTAAATGATGTATTTCAGTGGTTCCCAAACGTGTTCAGGTCCTGTACTCTCTCTCTGTGTACCCCCTCTACCTCTCATCTGATGTGTGACTGTTATTATAATGTATATATTATATAACTATTTTGCTCTTTATTCAGCCTCGTAGAAAGCCCTCTCTTATTTCAAACAAGTGATATCAGCTCAAACACAATATTAAAGTCATAAGAAGAAATGTCATTTTCCAAATAAATTTCCCATTAACCAAATAAGTGACCAATAGAAGCAGACCAGGGGCTGTGGGTCTTTGGTTGTTTTTCTTTCCACACAGATGGGCTTTTTTTCTTTGGTTGGTTTACCCCCGACGTAACCCCCAACTGTGTTCCCTTGGGGGTACACGTACCCCACTTTGGGAATAGCTGATCTATGTATTAGCTATCGTAGGTCGGTAGGTCTGAGATGACACTTAGTCCCGGTCTATCCCTGTACCCCCGGTCCAGCCTAACGTAACGGACGTCCACGCGGGGGAGCTGTACATGTTGGCAGATGACCCGCTGGAGGACAACAACCTCTACGACCACGGGGACCACAGCCTGATGCTGAGGAAGACCAGCCGGCTGCATCAGGAGGTTTTGTTTTTAACTTCTTGACTCCCTTTTTAAAATCCACGCCCGGGTTATTAACACGGATGTGATCGTTATTAAACCTTTCCCCGGCGGCAAACTCTAGTGGCTGAAGTTGTAGCTACAGTTATAGCTTCATCGTTTTTCAGACAAAATGTTCCCACGGTGGGCGAGTGAACCAGAATAAAATGATTGATGGAGGGGAGATTCCCTGGATGGCTTGACTAGTGGATGGGGGCGTTTTTGATTCTTGATAAACTTTGTAGTTCAGATATTTTTGAATGCAGTAAACGGCTGCAGTAGAAATGTGACATGGTTTGCAGGTTTAAACTTACAGTAACCTCGCTTGTCGCCGGAGTTAAAATCGTGTTTTTGTTTTTTTTTCTTTTGTTTTGTTTTTTTCCCTACGGTCCAGACCCGAGGACTACAGGACACCATGAGGCAACAGCTCCTGTACCTCACAGCTGGAATGAAGGGACACCGCCAGAACCAGAAGCCATGACCGCCCTGAGACGAAAAGAGACTGGACCAGAGGACCTCTCTGATTATGTAACTCTAGGGGGGGGGGTGGGGTGGGGGGGGTGCTGCATTATTCTATTGGTGCGGAACAACATGAAGGACTTGCCTTATAACGTAGTAACCATCGCCCAAGGGAGCTGACGGGGGAATAGCACTTGCACTTTACTGAACCTCCCTGAGTTCTGATGGGTTTTTAAGGTTCAAGAGGGAATAAATGATGTTTTGTTAGGCAAATGAAGTCCATTTGTGTTCACCCATCATTGGCCTTTATGTAGATGACCTCAACATCGATGGGAAGTCGAGGTTAAAATTGAATATTTTGTTTCCACTTTCCACGACGAGGAGAACCTAGATTCGTATTGACACTTCATAAGCTCTGCTAATAATCCAGCTCCGCTTTGGGGATTCTGGATTCTGGTGCGCTGTTGAATATGGTAATCATGCTATTAGCATTAAAAATGCTGTTTCATTTTTTTTGTCTTCTTGTGGAACAAATTGCATTCTGTCAGAATGAATTAGTATTTATTCTGGTGTAGTGGCGGGTTCTCCCCCCTGGGCTCGTCTCTGATGGGGTTCAGATGCTGATGATCTTTCTTCCACAAAGACACTATGATAAAAGTAGAGGAAAGAGGGGGAAGCCTTACGCTGTTGATCTGTGCTGTTTGTTTCTCGCCATTTAAAATCACGGCAAGAAAATTATTTACAAAAAAATGTGTGTAGCTGCCAAAGATTTACGCCAATTTATATGCCGTTTCCATTTAGCACTAAGAGAAAATAAATATTCAGTTAAAGTGTGTGTGTGTGCGTCAAGTGTTTTCTCACCTCCTGCAAACTTTTAACAAAACAAAAACACACTTTGGGTGAACTGTGTTCCTGCATTGCTTCGCTCCAGAGTTTATTATTATTATTATTATATATATATTTTGGTTGGCTGGCGGAGGAAGTGCAGCGGTACAGGCGGCGAGCGACGCCCTCGGGGACATCAGCTCACTGGTTACGGTGTTCCTCCTGGTTTTACCGTCAATCTCTCTGCAGTCAGTCAGTGATTCAGCCCTAAAAGTCTGTGCATTCTAAAGCACATTCTGAATCCATCAATACACCAGGCAGCTTCCTTTCTTAGACATGGTTCCAGAAAAAGGTATCTTTTTTTATTAATTTCTTTTTTATTTTAATTAACTCGAAATGTGACGTCTTTCTTCAGCCAGGGATACGATGGGTCTTCAATTCACAGAAAAAAATAAAAAGTGAATAGTTCACTAATGGCAGGTGAAACATCCCATCTGTAAATGGATGTGCCTTTTTGCAAACCGCTTTCCCCCCCCCCCCCCCCAGGTGCGTGTACGCTGTATGTTCACCGCCAACCTCTCGGATAATCAATACACAGACGCCTCTGACAACTGATTTATATTCTGACCTGCAACCCCCGCCTGCTTACCGCCTGGATGGGCTGGTCCGTCTGGTTCCCCCTTCATCTCTCCCCACCCACCACACACACCACTCTAGATATACTCTGGATACTTTATTAGATTGATAAACTATCAATCGCTATGAAAAGTGTGAAGCTTTGTTATTCCTGAGCAGGGAAGGAACATTTCAGAAGCGACAGCTAGACCTCAAAACCATCCATGCGTTTAGTTTTATATACATTCATCTTTCTGTAACCAGTCTAGTCTCTCTCTCTCTGTGACTCGCTGTCTCTCTCTCCCTCCTGCCTCTGTATATAATGTCAGCTCATATTTCTGCCTCGGCGGTTTCATTAGATCAATATTTATCATGTGACCCCAAGACCACCACCACATTGATCCGTTGATAGCAATTCCATTATGGCCTCACACACGCCTCCATATACCTCCCCCTCCCCTCCCCTCCCCTCCCCTCCCCTCCCCTCCCCTCCCCCTCCCCTCCCCTCCTGTTCAGTCTCACCCCTTTCTCTCCCCCGCTTATGCTGCTTCTCTCCCACTCGAGTCTTTCTTGACCCGTGTCACAACACGTCAGGGATGGTATTGTGACTAGAGGCTACTTTGTGTTACTTTATGGGACTGCAGGATAGCTCAGTCTGTTAGCGCTTGGGAAACGGAAGGTCGCCGGTTCAAGTCCCCTAAACACCTGGGCACTGCCGAGGTGCCCTTGAGCACCAAGGCCCCAGACCCCCTACACTGCTCCCTGGGCAGCTGCCCACTGCTCATCATACTAGGATGGGTTAAATGCAGAGAAACTAATTTCACTGTGCGTGTAGATGTATGAGACCAATAAAGAATCAATCCTCCAGATTCAGATTTAGAGTAATGTATTGGAAGACCTCACATACCGTACCATGAAGGAAAATCTTCCATCCATGTTCACACACATTAATGATCAGTTCTCGGCCCTCTCGTTGCACACGGTAACGTAACCTTATTTATTTCAATCGTTAGGGCCTGAAAGTATTAGGCTCCTGCTCATATTTATGACATTTACAATGCACCACACTCTTAAATACATACCATACGTTAAGATGTGATTAACTTAAGCACTTTATATGAGCCCCCCCCCCAATCCATCTGGGGCCTCAGACCTAGGAAGGGAAATCCACTCTCTCACAAGAGCCACCAGGCAACATAACATTTACATTTAGGACATTTGGCGGACGCTTTTATCCAAAGCGACTTACAAGGAGTACATTTGTTGAAGTAGACAATAGCATAACACTGAGGTACGCAAACATAAAAATAGAGCAGTTCACAAGCATTCATATTAACAAGATGAATAACACAATGTGGTACTGCTAGGTCACCTGCTTAAGTAGCTGTGATAAGAGCGTGTTATCAACATTAAGGATATACACTTGCTAGAATATACTACATGCTAAGAGCTATTAATGTCAGGACTTAGGGGACGCACACAAACACACATAGTACACAGTGTCACTATCGTCACCACGTCCAATTGCTGTGGCATTTGGATAGGCCTGCGTGTTTCAGCTATACCTGGTCCACTGGTCTCTTCTTCCACGGTTCCGTTTGGGTGAGATTTAATCACGTGGTGGTTGGCGTTCATCTATTATTCGGGGCCTAATCCGTTTATCTCTGGTGTCTTCATCCTTCACTGCGCTCTCCTTTCTCTCCCATTATAAGACTCATCGCTGACAACATCTCCGAGCAGCCGAGTCATTCCCAGGCAGCAATCAAGCGGCGGTTTTATTTATTTTTATTCCCGGAGCACGTGGCGCATTAGTCAACCAGACAATTACCAGCCGGGGAAAGATTTGATGTGTTGGCTCTCGCTTTGAGAAACAAGTTTTAATCAGGACTCATTTGATTAAAGCTCTATTCATTCAATTAGAGCTCTTCCCCCTCGTTAGCGCACCGAGTTGAATGGACGAATCACTGTTGAGCGAAATCACTTTCAAACAGGTGGTGAAGAATAGGGCTAGAGACAATGTCTTACGATTGCCTCCTCTTTGTACGTTGAGATGGAGAGACAAAGTTTGGAGTGGAATTGCTTTAATTAAGCTGAATAGTTGTAATCAAGTCTTGGGCTGCAGCGGCGAGTGGGTTTTGAAAAAGGGGTAAATTACATTTCGGGGACCTGCGTTATGGCAGTTGTAGCCTAATTGTTGCAATTACAGACAATTGTTTGGAGAATAGGATAAAGATAATGCTCTGTGTAATCATTCATGATCATTTCATGCTAAATGGGGGAAAACTCAGGGGAGGTTTTGTTTAGAGAGCAGATCAAGCTATGTGCCATGTACCCATGTTCTACCTCTCGGAAAACAAAGAATGGAAAACTGTAAGAATGGGATTCATTTTGAGGATTGACTCCAGACATGACAGACAAAAGGACAGGCAGACAGACAGAATGACAAACAGACAGACAGACAGACAGGCAGACAAAATGACTGACAGACAGTCAGACAGAATGACAAACAGACAGAATGATAGCCAGGCAGACAGCCAGACAAACAGACAGACCTTGCACAAGGTGACAGCAGCCGTTTGTCTGTGGGGTGGTTAGCTAAGAAGCCAGCGCCAGGTGTGTCTGAGATAGCCTCAGGTGTAAGCGGCCTGCTGGGCTCCCAGCAGACCCGGAGCTGTGGAGCCAACACTCTGCCCTAATCCCCACACTGCCCCTGAGGTCCAGGTTACTGGGGATGTTAATGTCATGTCTGGCCTGGTTTTTCTGATTAACATTTAGCATTTGGTACGATACTACACACAATGTTATAAACATTTATTGATTATTTTTTTGTTGCATCATTCGTCATATGTACATATATATTATCCATCAGTCACTTTATTGATCTATATTGTTATAGTTTAGTGTTGTATATAGTCATGCATATAATAGGTAGTATATAGAGTTGTTTATAGGATATAGTATAGTATATAGTGTTGCTTATAGTATATAGTAGGTAGTATATAATGTTTTTTATAGTATATAGTATAGTATATAGTAGGTAGTATATAGTGTTGTTTATAGTATATAGTTGATAGTATATAGTGTTGTTAATAGTATATACTATATACTATTAACAACACTATATACTACCTACTATATACTATACTATATACTATACAGTATAGTATATAGTAGGTAGTATATAGTGTTGTTTATAGTATATAGTAGGTAGTATATAGTGTTGTTTATAGTATATAGTAGGTAGTATATAGTGTTGTTTATAGTATATAGTATAGTATATAGTAGGTAGTGTATAGAGTTGTTTATAGTATATAGTATAGTATATAGTAGCTAGTATATAGAGTTGTTTATAGTATATAGTATAGTATATAGTATATAGTATACAGTGTGGTTTATAGTATATAGTATGTAGTATATAGTGTTGTATATAGTATATAGTATAGTATATAGTGTATAGTATACAGTGTGGTTTATAGTATATAGTATAGTATATAGTATGTAGTATATAGTGTTGTTTATAGTATATAGTATAGTATATTGTACTTATTTTTTATTATTATATATATTTTTTTGGTCAACGCACTATAAATCACTCTTCAAATTCACTTTTCACTTTACACATGTCACTTTTCAGTTGAGTTATTTATTAATATATTATTCTGCCAATTTGCACTATACGTATTGTTGTGTATTGTATATACCTACGTATTACTGTAATAATACTGTAAATGTATCTTCATTTATCAATACATTTAGATTTCATTTAAATATATTTTTGTTTTTACAATTTTTATTTAGTTAGTTTTGTTTTTTTTAGCTTAGGTATTAGTATTTTTGTGTGTGCATTTATTCCCCCTGTGTCAACTGTTGCACCTTAATTTCCCTCGGGATTAATAAAGTAATCTGAATCTGAATCTGAATCTGAATATAGTATATAGTATACAGTGTGGTTTATAGTATATAGTATAGTATATAGTATGTAGTATATAGTGTTGTTTATAGTATATAGTATAGTATATAGTATATTGTATACAGTGTGGTTTATAGTATAGTATATAGTATGTAGTATATCGTGTTGTTTATCGTATATAGTATAGTATATAGTATGTAGTATATTGTGTTGTTTATCGTATATAGTATAGTATATAGTATGTAGTATATTGTGTTGTTTATAGTATATAGTATAGTATATAGTAGGAAGTGTAACGTGTTGTTTATAGTATATAGTATAGTATATAGTATATAGTATAGTATATAGTATATAGTATACAGTGTGGTTTATAGTATATAGTATAGTATATAGTATGTAGTATATCGTGTTGTTTATAGTATATAGTATAGTATATAGTAGGAAGTGTAACGTGTTGTTTATAGTATATAGTATAGTATATAGTAGGAAGTGTAATGTGTTGTTTATAGTATATAGTATAGTATATAGTAGGAAGTGTAACGTGTTGTTTATAGTATATAGTATAGTATATAGTAGGAAGTGTAACGTGTTGTTTATAGTATAGTATTGTTGTTTAAATCCATACTGCGGGAGTAAGCGTTCCGTTGAACTTGTTGCACATGCCAAATAAAAACATCTTGAATCTTGAATAATTTTCCATAACAAAAAATGCATTGTTGCAAAAAACTTCTTTCATTTCAATTGACTGTAACTATTATTGTAGGCAATTAATTTATTCATGTCATACTAAGGAATATAGAGAGCAGGCTACTGAGGCTTTAAGGATAGGCCAGAGGCAGTCAATTCATGTTAATAGACAGTTAGTCAAATATAGTCAAGTACAAGACTACATAAGGGCCATAGATAAAGAGTTAAGAGATCTCTAAAAACCATGATGTTGAAATTAAATCATCGTCTAATCTTTTTTCTGATACTTTCTGTTATACGTACAATATTCAACACATAATAATGAAATATAAAGTCGGGTTTACAGGTTTAAAATATTAAACTATAAGAAAATAATTTGACCAATAATAGCAATATTAATAATGAATTTTATTAATATTCATTCAGATTCAAGATTAAAGATTCAAGAATTTTATTTGCCATTTGCAATTTACTCCCCATACCCTCCCGCAGTATAAAATAGAATACAATACTATAAGAATACTATACATACATTGCAAAAAATATACAGTACATATTTATATTTTATTGAGAAAAAGAGATTATTAGTATTATTTATTATAAGTACTCACTTACCTGTATTTATACCTGCAAATGGGATAAAGAGCTCCCTCTACAGGTAGTAGGTGGGAAAAGCAGGAAACTAATCAAGAATTAAGAACTAGATTCGTCAGCACCAAGAGAAGATGGAAATAGATAAGTGAACATTTTGAACAAGAAACCTGATAAAGATCCAATATAGCCAACATGGCTCATAGTTTCGAAGCAGCACTGTATATAGTTAAGATACGAGTGATTGATATATTTGTTTGCCATTACCAACAGTGTTATAAATGTTAAAGTTGCGTCAGAGAGGCTAGCATAGCAAGAAAGACTTTCTCTTAGCTTAGTGTGTAGCTGTTGAATGTGCATTGAACTGAGACCTCGGGTGGATGTGGACAAGGACGAGAAGAGGATGGCGACCCAATATAAGACACCTTGATTCCATCAAAAGAGGGTTAACACGGTTGGAACCTATGTTCAATTTTGTTCATGTTCCCTCGGATTGTAAGGAATACTTTTGACTTCTTCTCTTGAACGCAGCCTTTGATAAGAACTGAACTCAACTGAGAAAGTACACATGTTGTCAAGGTATATTCATGTTTATTACTGTGACTTGATTTGAGTTGAGTTGATATTGCCTGTCTAATATCAGACTTGAACTTGGATTTAACAGAATATAATAACTTAAAGTAGGATAATAACTTAATTAGTGAAACTAAGTTGATTAATTCTTCTTCTTATTATTATATTATTAAATTAGGCTTTATTTCTAAATAGTTATTTAAAGACGAATACTAAATTAGTCATAGTTAAGCATTCTCTAAATAACGACCCAAAAATAGGACCAAATCGGAAATATAACTCATTCAAACAAAGGGTTAAGTGAAACTTTGATTTATAGGTTTTGAATTATGTTTTCATATTTGGAATTCACCGTGTTTCATTTTTCTATGAATTCATGTAAATAATTCTTCTTTCACTTAAAATTCAAATGTATTTAACTAGTGTGTGTCTACTACTGCCTCCTACGAACAAAGATCTTCTGATGGCCCAGATGTAAAACTAGGTGTCCAACCGCCAGTTGCATGTTAATTCATTTACTAGAACGACGTTACACCTCCATGCATTCGAGAGACAAGAGGTTGGACAGTTCAGACTTTAGAGGCGGGGCTTACAAACTGAACAACAAACTGACCGTATCATAGCAACACTGAGAACCATTATCCAATCCTCCAAAGTGAGTCAAATGCTCTACAAAGCTTTTTAAGGTCTAATAATAGGCCAACATTATAGATTTGACACATTTTTTTTTACAAAATATTTGTTCCAAACTATACACCACATAGATGTATAACGCACAGTGAAGTGGTGAGGTATGAAACTGTCCAATCAGAGACCAGGGGAATGGTCAGGTGACCATGTTGCTCCGGTGGCTCTTTAACCTGGACTAAGGGGATAGGTCGTAGACCAGAGGGATGAGCGCCCCCTACTGGCCACTACCAACACCTCTACCAGCACCGTCGGGTCTCTCATCCACAGGCTGGACCAGACCCGTATCTCTCTCAAAACCCAATGATGGAGGTTCGGCTTCACTTCCAGACCCGTACGCATTGAAAGGATGGCTAAATAACCCCCGCTCTTTGGCCAGATTTGAGCTGTGGTGTTCTGTACACCTGATCGACACGTTAGGGAGAGACACCAAGGAGTCTCTAATCATTCTAATCATCAATGGAAGCTTATCAGTTTTTACTTAGCGGTCACGTTAAACCGCTATTTAACCGTTATTTCATTCTAAATTTTATTTTATTTTTCATTTTATTAAGAGTTTTCGAACGGTTTTGATTCCAACAACTGAGATCATTCGTACCAAAACATTTAATATAGCAAACTGCCATCAAAAGTTTATAAACTGAACATATAACTAAACCAGTACTGACCTGACAGGAGGATGAACATATCATCCATCAGTCACTGTATTGTTATTATTGATAGTGTGTAAGTATCCTTATAGTAGGCCTTTAGTGGGCCTTCATCGTGCGGGAGGGAATGGGGAGTCAGCGTTCCATTGTGCAGTAAAAACCTTGAATCTTGAGTGAATACCACAGACTGACCCCAAGCCTCCCAGTTCTTTCTATGAATTGTATTTGTCCGCTTTGGTTCTCGTTCTGGAATCCTCAGGAAACATATACTAGACATCAGATATGTTTCTGGGTTGCTGGGAAGAATATCCTTCAACCAAAGTACTCTCTGTTCTTCAGCGAAGGCCTTGGCCCTTAGACTGAATGAGAGCGTACGTTTGGATTGACAATTTGATCAACCAATCATATATTGATTTGTAGCCAATGGGTGTATTCTTTCAGATTTCCCCACGGTTCCAGGGTAGGCTAGAAGGTCCGTTAGTTCACTGGCTCGAGGATCTAGCTTAGTACTACGTTGGTTTTTTTCTTCTCAACAGGTGAAGATGATGTTGTTGCGGAATTGTTGTTAGTTCCCTTTTCAAGACGACCATTCAGTGAAAAGATGGACATTATAAAAAAGTTTTAACGATCCCCATCACCACTGCATCTGTGGAAAGGACATTTTCCACCCTCAAATGGATAAGATATATGCAAGGAACAGAACAGGACAATCCCCACTCACTGCATTACCTTCCATAGCTATTGAAAGGCAACTTCTTTTGGATCTGAAAAGCAGAAACATTTATCCAGAAGGACAGGAGAATGGAATTTCTTTGAGTATTTGCTTGTTTTACAGAAGATCCAGTTGTGTTAGACACGGTTCGTCACAGAGAGAGAGAGAGTGCTTATTCGTGTTATATAGTTAGAATAACACGAATAAGCACAAATGATTTCAATTCATCGAGGTCCTTTCCAAAGTGTTTGTGTAAATAATTATATAAAATGTCAAAACGTGTCTATAAAACATTATTTAATCCCTTGAAAGCTAAAGCTAAAGCTAGTTGTGTGTGTGTGTGTGTGTGTCTGTCTGTACTTTCGATTTGGTGTGTCTGTGTGTGTGTGTGTGTGCGCGTGTGTCCGCGCGCGTGTGCATTGCGTGAGTGTGCATACGTGCATGTGTGTGATGCCACAATTATGCCTCTGAGATCTTATTTGACTGCATGGTTACCTACCCAGCAATTAAACCTATAAATCTAACCTCAGCACGTGGCCTATTCTATGCAAGCGCGCACACACGCACACACACGCACACACACACACGCCCACACACACACACACACACGCACGCACACACAAACGCATGCCCACAAACGCACAGCTTCAGAAAATTATGCATATGCATCATAATTGCTTAGCCCACAGAATGGAACACAAACACGTTTTAAATATGACGTTTTGACCGCCTCATTTAGACAAGGATGCTGTAAATTAGAGAGCAAAATAAATAAATAACATATATAAATATGATTTCAGATATGATTATATGTATGATTTAGAGCTTGACATAAAAACAACAGTATATCTCATTCTGCCTCTCCCTCTTCCTTTGTCTTTCATTTCATATTTTACCCAACCCCCTCCTCGTGTGTGAGTCTCTCTCTCTCTCTCTCTCTCTCTCTCTCTCTCTCTCTCTCTCTCTCTCTCTCCCACTCTCTCTCTCTCTCTCTCTCTCTCTCTCTCTCTCTCACTCCCTCTCCCTCTCCCGCTCCTACTCTCTCTCTCTCTCTCTCTCTCTCTCTCTCTCTCTCTCTCTCTCTCTCTCTCTCTCTCTCTCTCTCTCTCTCCTCTCTCTCTCTCTCTCCTCTCTCTCTCTCTCTCTCCCTCTCTCTCTCTCTCTCCCACTCTCTCTCTCTCTCTCTCTCTCTCACTCCCTCTCCCTCTCCCGCTCCTACTCTCTCTCTCTCTCTCTCTCTCTCTCTCTCTCTCTCTCTCTCTCTCTCTCTCTCTCTCTCTCTCTCTCTCTCTCTCTCTCTCTCTCTCTCTCTCTCTCTGACTCACACCATCATCCTCCTCTGTTCCCCGTGTCTAGACAATGCATGTGGCCCTCCAGATTCTAATGTGTGACTGTATCCAACAGATTAATCAGGCATGGTGATCCGGCTATTAGCCGCTGCAATGTAGAAACAGAGTGTCCATTAGTCCTAATAAGAGGACCTGCCTGGCTCTGATAATAGAATATTATAAGCACTTAATGGCTTAAGGACTCCTGGACGGCGAGTCTCTTGTGAATGACAACGTTAGTAAAAAAAATAGTAGCAGCTCTGTATTAAAACCAGCGTGTGTCATCGCTCTGTGACACCGCGCGAGCCGACCGCAAAAAGGGTGTCACCACGAACTGAAGGAGAAAGCTTTAGTTTGAACAGATTTTTTATTCTGCGTTTTTCTAGAGACATTAACTATTTCAAAACGATGGAACTGCATTACAACTTCTGATCATCACATAGAACAACTCCATTATAAAATAACCATACAAAAGGCCAAACATAAAAGTAACACTGATTTAAAAACAAACCAACAAAACAAAAAAACTGAAATTAAAAGAAAGTAGCCCAAAACTAGTGCAACACAAAGTGAAAGTCCGTCTGTGTGACGTCCTCTATGCTCCTCTCCGTGTGGCCCCACGGTTATCCAGTGATGTTCAGTCAAACATTCAAAGAAAGCATTTGGCCAGGAGCCCTGCTGTTCCCTTGACCCCAACAACTACACAACTTACAACTTACAGTAAAACATAAAAAAACAACCATGTGTTGCCTGTAAGTTCAGATCTATATACTGTAGGTTTTTTTTGGGCTGGAAGCTGCGGGGTTTGCATCATAGTTACGCTGGCCGGACACGTAAGGGTCCGTTTGTCAGAGTCCAAGTTGTTCCGCAGACGCGGTGTTGGTAAAGTCTGTCTTGTTTCAGGTTGAATCAAGCGTAGACGGGCGGTGTTCCAACGTAGAGTTGGGGAAGTGTACCAGATGATAAGGAAGCTAGAACGACTAAATGCTACATAGCATATCGAGAGCAAGTCACATTCTTATTGGTTGATAAACGGCAAACAAACAAAAAAAATCAACAGATTATAGAAAGGCGTAAAAGCAATGTTTAGAATTCAAGTTATCCGTCGTATTTAATACTGCAAGTGCATCGCTTTGCGTGTCATTTTGACAAATATCAAACAAACGTGAAATTCAAATGAGACAGGCTCTCCGGAAGAAAAGGACTGATTCTGTTTTGTTCAAATATATTTGTCAGTGTAATCACAACAATAAGGGTGATTCACACAAATTCTTCCAAATCAAATCAAGTTGTAAAAAGAAACACCGCCTTTGTTGGTTTTTGCATAAAATCAACAGAACATATTTTTGCAATAACTATAGCCATCTTTTGACGGATAACATATTGGAATGAAACTAGCATGTCTGCTACGGAGTATTTTCCGTATGGTTATATTTGTGGCGTTCATTGCATATCATTGAAAGGATGACAACTTTGTGAAATGAACAGTAACAATATAGTAACAACACTGTTTCACCAAGAAACAAAACAACAACATCCATCATTAAATAAAGACTGACCAACTTTGTGGATCAACCGTTAGGTTTTTAACCATCACATTAAAAAATAAACGTTAAATAAAAAACTTTGTGTCTTTTGTTTTGGCTATGTTCAGTTGATTTAGTGTGTTTGGTTCTCGGAAAACATTCTGATCTAAAAGACTGAAATATAAATAAATTAAATATAAAAAGAAATACACTTCTTTGCAATTTTTTGCATTATATTAAAAACTGGTTTTCCTTCCATTGTCCAGCGATATTTTTTAAGTAAACATTTGCATTAGTTTATAAGAAGAAGACCCATGTGCCAATTGTGTGTACCGTCTGAAACAGCAACTTTGGTTGCTATTCAATGTATCTAAAGAACTAGAAGTAGTTAAAGATCTAAAGCCTCCCTTTAGTGTATGTAATAAGAACTATAGCCTAGCACTCGATCTAAAGCCTTCCTTTATTGCACGCTGTGGATAGTAGTGGTCAAGTCAGGCGTTTTGGATCGTCCCAAACCCTAGCATCCTTTACAAACAGTGAGCAATTTTAAAATTTGACAATTTATACCGTAAACAAAAACATTGGTTAGCGTTTCTTATTTTAAAGCCAAACCCTGGGTCTTCATAAACGCCAGTAAAAAAGCTTATGGAAACATTGGATTTTACGAAAAAAACGATCTCATATTTATACCAATATGGTATGAAAAAAAAAAATCATTTCGATCCATTCTTTGTTCTTAAATAAATAAAGCAATTCCCACTTGACACGAATAGAGGCACTTATTATTATTATTATTATTATTATTATTATTATTATTCTTTTTGTTGTTGTTGTTGTCTTAAAAGTGAATATTAAATTTCACATCCGCGTCGTCTTCCAAACACATTCAGCCATGGGAAAATGGTCCACAGGGAGAGTCATGCATTGTTTTGCGCCAAATTTTACACAATAGGCACAATAGATCTGGATCCTCTCGGGGTCGCATGCACGCCCCTCAGAACCCCCGCCCGCCGGGCCGCAAACAGGAAGTACCCGCCCGGCCGGCTAATAGGACCCACGCGGGGGTCTCTTTCCTGTCGGGAGGCGGGACCACAAATAGGTACTCGGAACGGGGCTGTTGTTGGCTGTGTTGTCTGTTGCCGTGTCAACTGCCATCCATGTGCTTCTCTGCACAGACGCACGTAAACACACAACAGACACGTCAAATTAAACAGAGAGAGAGAGAGAGAGAGAGAGAGAGAGAGAGAGAGAGAGAGAGAGAGAGAGAGAGAGAGAGAGAGAGAGAGAGAGAGAGAGAGAGAGAGAGAGAGAGAGCAGTCTGTACATCAGAATATACAAATAACACTTTTGTCCAGTCAGGTCAACAATTTCAATAGACTTTTGACATCCAGTTGTATACAGGAGCTACATGTATGCACATACAGTACACAATACAACACAACAGGGCTGGTGGTGGTGGTGGTGGTGATGGAGGAGGAGGAGGAGGAGGAGGCGGAGGAGATGGAGGGGGAGGGGCGATCAACAGCTGAGGCCTTTTACTTCATAGAGAACAAAGTCTAACTCGTCAGCCAGGCATGGTGATCTTTCAACAAACCCCCCCCCCCCCCCCCCCCCAAAAAAAAAGACGATATTATTGATGAGACTTGCAGCCTGTGTGTGCTTTAATTGGAGCCAAATGGTAGGCCCTCCCCAAACCCCGCCCCCCACCACCCAACGCCTCACAAAGGTCTCACACCATTAAAAGGTGCGTAACCATGGGAACTAGATCCTGGTGGATGCTTGGCCAGAGTGTACAACCAGGGGGAAGGAGAACTTGGAGGAGGGCCCGGCAGAAAGAAATGGCCCATTCTATCAGTGGAGTGTGAACTGCTGTGTGTGTGTGTGTGTGTGTGTGGGTGGGGGGGGGGGGGGAGATTGCTGGTTTCCATCGTCAGCTCACATGAGGAGCGGGGGTTGAGAGTCACCGCCAAACTATTTAGCATCTGAAAGGAAACATGGGCGTGTCTCGCTGGTTCACCCCCACCACCACACGCTGTCCCTGCCAGGCACGTGCACAGGGGGGGGTGAGGGGGTGAGGGGGTGGGGGGGGGGGGTCGTGTCTCGCTGTTCACCAAAATAAATGTCGAATAACAAATACTCATCTAAGTAGGAGAAGCAAGATGATGTGTTCAAAGATCGAGCTTGATCGATGTTATTTAAAAAAATATATATTGGCGAATTCATTTTGCGCTGAAATGACGACGCTTGTAATGTTGTTCCTGATTGCAGAAGGTAATCCGTGTAGTAAATAGGTGTGTGTCTGTCTCTGTTGTGCTCAGCGTTCAAATGACTGAATACCAAATGTGATAGCGTAGCATTGATCCGTTTAAATGCTCCATTTTTACCTCCTCAATAGTTTTGTAGTTTTGTGAAGCTTTGTTGGCGAAGCGGTAGAACTACTGGCATATGTGTATATTTCAGAGATGATTTGAATGCTATTTATATTGCGTATGTATGTATTAATTACGGCACTTCACTTAACAATTTTGCTGTATTGACTTATTCTGTAGAACACTGTATAGTAAAGCCATCATAACTTAGTTAGCCTTACTGTGCATAGGCCTATATATATATATATATATATATATACGGTATATGAGAATAGTAATCGTACTGTGCTTCATGATATTGTTTTTCTATGATATGTAATTTGACATCTAAAGCCCGAAGCACACGGAGGGCACATTTCTGTTCATCATATTTGCAGCCCGACCCAAAAGAAAAATATAAATAAATAGAATCATATTGTTTTATTGTTAGGAGCGCACAGGCCGCTAAACGTAGCCGGGCACCTTTTCCCCCTCGCGGTGTACAGGGAGGACTCTCTATGTTGGATACACAGACAGAAATACTTTTTTTTGATTTTGCATCTGTCCCGCGTGTGCCTTGGGCTGAGTGTGTATCTATTATAAGGTGTATTGATGTATATATATATATATATATATATGTATATATATATATATGTATATATATCAGGATGTGGTTAAGATGATGGAATGTGTCTCTTTTCTTTTTACTTCAAAGAGCACCGTGCAGGTTTGGCACCAAGTTCAAAACTAATTGAATTATTTTAGAATTACAGCGAGAGCCATTTTAACGTGACGTAACCGAGGGCAAGACCTGACG
>CM051001.1:4283288-4298288 GCA_027704905.1 Muraenolepis orangiensis | reverse complement strand
TCTGCGGGGCTTCGGGGGCTCCAACAGCGGTTCGGACCACAGCGCCTCCGCCTCCGATGTCCCGTTGGCATGGTAACCGTCTCCGCAGGGCTTGTGGCCGTGGTCCACCTCCTGAGAGGGTGGGAAGGCGATGGTGTAGGTGAAGAGGTGAATAGCTTACAAGATATCCTGGTCCATGTGTTGGATTTGGGGGTGGATTCGGAGAACTATTTATTTTTCTAAAATATCTCTAACCATAAGTAATATGTTATGTCATTTTGTAAATTGACAGCAGGATTTATATTTGGCAATCAGTCTTTAAAATGTTTGCTATCTATACATAACTGTATAGATTGACAGTTATGTTACCGTTTTGTTTAGATTCAGTCCAAAATAACAAGGCAAGGTCAATAGCTAAGGTGGAAGCATGTAAATGAACGCTTTTATCTTAGCTTTGGCTATAAAAAAAAACCTTAAAACAAGATCTTGAAAACAAAAGCCAAAGTTGCTCCGAAAACACACACTCTCCACTCTCCATGATTACTCCGCGTGACTAGTAGCGTTAAAAACACTTGTGAGAATGTCTTCTCTACTTCATAAGAAATATCATCTTTCTTGTATGTATCTCTCAACTTGATCCGACAGCCATCGGATGGTTACGTCAGATATCGCTATAACTGCTGAAGAGGCAGATCTCTTACCAAAACTGTGAACTTAATTGGAATAGCTACTAGGCTAGCTGGAGGAAGAGAATAAACATAACCATCATAGAGGTAAATAAAGAAAGTCAATATTTGTGGACAGATGACATTCTCACATGCCTTTAACATCCACAGCTCCTATCGACACGGATTAGGAGACTATTATGTAATAACCATCAGGCTGTCGAGGCTTCACTGTCTGCCTCCCACTGAGGACGTTGTGTGTCACGAAATTAACCTGTTTTTAAAGCCTTGACATTTTTAGCCAGTAGGTTTATTAAAAAGCAAAGACAACAAAGCTGTTTTATGTAGCTAGATACATCTTCCCCCGCTAGTTATATCAAGCTAGCTGTGTTATACAGCTACAGAAAATCACACCCACTAGTGAGATGAAGTTAGCAGTGTTATGGAGCTACATAAAACTGCAACCACTAGTGAGATGAAGCTAGCTGTGTTATGTAGCAAGATAAATCTAGACCCGCTAGTTATATGAAGCTAGCTGTGTTATGTAGCTAGATAAATCCACACCTGCTAGTTATATTAAGCTTGGTGTGTTATGTAGCTAGATAAATCCACACCTGCTAGTTATATTAAGCTTGGTGTGTTATGTAGCTAGATAAATCCACACCTGCTAGTTATATGAAGCTAGCTGTGTTATGTAGCTAGATAAATCCACACCTGCTAGTTATATTAAGCTAGCTGTGTTATGTAGCTAGATAAATCAACACCTGCTAGTTATATGAAGCTAGCTGTGTTATATAGCTAGATAAATCAACAGCCGCTTGTTATATTGAGCTTGCTGTGTTATGTAGCTAGATAAATCTACACCTGCTAGTTATATGAAGTTTGAGGCGGTAAAATCTTTTTAGTTGAAGTCTACAAAAAAAAGAGCAGAGCGCTGTGCTCCTTTAATGTTCAAAGCCCCGGGCATCTTCTACATCCAAACCTCTCTCCTCTAGTTTGCGTTTTTTCAACCGCCAAAAACATCAGCTGCTCACGGTAGAAAAAACCCCGAACCAGACGCTCAGTGACGCAAAAGCAGCCAGCAAAAATGCTTAATTCCCATTGATTACAATTCCAAAATAGCCGGCCCCAGCTGTTAGAACGCGGTGATCAGGGCCTTAAGTACGGAGATACAGCTACACACCTGCTAGTTACATGACCCTGGCTGTTTTTATGGAGGCAATATGAAAGCAGCACACACATCATGGAGCGACACACATAATCCTGGTCATTCAGGGACGGCTCTAAGACTTGGCTGGCTGTGTTTATGTAGGAATATTAGGAATAATAGCAGCCATTTACGGTTCTCCATGTGTCATGTCTCCTATCACAGCATAATAAGATTCATTTAACAGGCAGCTCAACATGTCAATGTTAGTTTATGGTCGAGGTGAAGCCATTAAATCAATTTCAACACATGGTTTAAAACCGAAAGCAGGTTGCAATCAATACACAACATACACACTAGAGGGCCCTCAGTAAATCACATACCTCGGCCATACCAAAAAGTCAGTTATATGGGTCAAATATTACCAAAAAAGCTATTAAATTGGCATTCCACCTAAACCCACAGCCTATACCTTCTGCCAGGGGGACTGGCCAATGGACATCAGCCTTGTGGCTGCAATTGAGTGCATTTACAACACTAAGTTTAATAACCAATTAGTAACATTGTGAAATACGACACAATCACACATCAAAACACATCACTTTTTGAGTAATCTTGCTAAAGAACAAACAAACAGACAAACAGACAAACAGACAACCAGACAAACAGACAACCAGACAAACAGACAACCAGACAAACAGACAACCAGACAAACAGACAAACAGACAACCAGACAAACAGACAAACAGACAACCAGACAAACAGACAACCAGACAAACAGACAAACAGACAACCAGACAAACAGACAAACAGACAAACAGACAAACAGACAAACAGACAACCAGACAAACAGACAAACAGACAAACAGACAACCAGACAAACAGACAAACAGACAACCAGACAAACAGACAACAACAACAGACAAACAGACAACCAGACAAACAGACAAACAGACAAACAGACTTAAACATAACCTCCTCCCATCTTGGATGGCGGAGGTGTTGAATTCACACGATCACAATAACTAAAACACTAAGTCAACTTACGCTGACGTTTTTGGCTTTGCCTTCGGCCCTCCTGTGCTGGTGTGAGGAGGAGGAGGAGAAGGAGGAGGAGGAGGAGGAGGAGGAGGTGGTGCTGGTCTCCTGTCCGAGGGAGGGGCCGACATCACAGGTGCGCTTACGAGAAGGAGGCGCAGGCGCAGGAGGAGCAGGAGGAGCAGGAGGAGGAGGAGGAAGAGGAAGAGGAAGAGGAAGAGGAGGTGGAGGAGGGTCGTCGGACAGCGGGGTTAAGAGCGGGGGGAGGAGTTTGTCGTCACGCCGCCGAGACTGCTTCTTGTTTAGAGAGCTGGAGAATACAAACGCACACACACACACACACACACACACACACACACACACACACACACACACACACACACACACACACACAAACACACACACACAAACGCACACACACACACACACAAACACACACACACACATGCACAGACACATATTCACACACACCCACACACACACACACACATACACACACACACACACACACACACACACACACACACATGCACAGACACACATTCACACACACCCACACACACACACACACATGCACACTCACACACACACGCGACACACACGCACACACACACACACACACACACACACACACACACACACACACACACACACACACACACACACACACACACACACACACAGACACACACACACAGACAAACACCCATTAATAAACGACCCTGCATACATCTGAGGCTGCTGCAGGAGGCTGCTGCTGCCATCATCCTGTGTGTCAGCCTCCGTATAACGAGGCCCGGGTTGGATGTGGAGGAAGCGTACCTGCGGCGGCCCTGACCTTTCACTATTGGCAGTGCCCCCCCCCCCCCCCCCCCCACTCCCTGCTCTCCCATTATGTTCACACGTCGCGGTGGACGGCTCGCACCCCATTATGCTCCCTGTTCAGATCCACCCGGCGCCTTGGGAGAGCCAGAGGATAAACAACGCCACGCCAAAACCTCGCCGGACGCACTACAACACACACCACCGCCCAGCTCTGACATTTCATTAGAGATGTTCCAAGCGTCGCTAGCCAGTTTGCTTACGTCAGCCGGAGGGGAGGGGAGGGGGGAGGCGAGGGGAGGGGAGGGAGGGGAGGGAGGGGAGGGAGGGGAGGGGAGGAGTCCCAGGTGAGAACCTCTTTACTCACACAGCGATCATCGCATGTGCACTTTTAGTTGCCGCCCGGGGAAATCCATGGAGGACATATTGTAGAAGAAATTGGTCTTCATGCTATCACTACAATGCCATAAAGTCTAAGCTAACTAGATGGTCTCCAGCGGAAAAAAGGTCATCGCTAAGAGGCCAACACCTCCTGGGCTCACAGGGCTGGAAGGAGTAGATAGTGTCCATTGAAACCAACCCGAAAGTCTCACCCCACAAACACCCATGGGGTGAGACCGACAGGGTCGGCCCACAGGAGCCAATCAGGAGAAGCTCCGCCTTTAAGGTGAAGGCGTAAACCCCGGAGGAATAAAATACTATGCAGACACACAAGTTTGCTTTCGTGTTCTAGGCTCTCCAGACAAAACACCTAAATCTGGAGGATAGAATCCTCTTTATTGGTCTCATCTACACACACATACACAGTGAAATGAGTTCCTCTCAGTGAACCCATCCTGGTATGAGGAGCAGTGGGTATCAGCTGTTGTATAAACAGGGGAGCAGGGGAGGGGGTCTGGGGCCTTGGTGCTTAAGGGCACCTCGGCAGTGACCAGGTGTTTCCTGCCGCCCGTGACCTCAGGTTCACTTGCTGTTCTCCCCTGTTATATCGTACTGACCTCAGGTTCACTTCCTGTTCTCCCCTATTATATCGTACTGACCTCAGTTTCACTTCCTGTTCTCCCCTATTATATCGTACTGACCTCAGTTTCACTTCCTGTTCTCCGCTATTATATCGTACTGACCTCAGGTTCACTTCCTGTTCTCCCCTATTATATCGTACTGACCTCAGTTTCACTTCCTGTTCTCCGCTATTATATCGTACTGACCTCAGGTTCACTTCCTGTTCTCCCCTATTATATCGTACTGACCTCAGGTTCACTTCCTGTTCTCCCCTATTATATCGTACTGACCTCAGGTTCACTTCCTGTTCTCCCCTATTATATCGTACTGACCTCAGGTTCACTTCCTGTTCTCCCCTATTATATCGTACTGACCTCAGGTTCACTTCCTGTTCTCCCCTATTATATCGTACTGACCTCAGGTTCACTTCCTGTTCTCCCCTATTATATCGTACTGACCTCAGGTTCACTTCCTGTTCTCCCCTATTATATCTTACTGATCAAAGTCAACAGAGTTATCTTTTAAGATGTTTCCTTTGCATTGTCTCCAACCAACGTCAAAAAAACGAATGTTGGACCTCTTAATTAGGGAGGAGCCCCCCCCCCTGCGTGTCTGATCAATGTTAGACTGAGGGCGCAGAGGCAAGGGGGGGGGGGGGGGGTGCTTGTGTCAAGATTGTTTAAAGGAGACTTTATAATTGTGCATCCGTTTATTCTTCAAATCATCTCAAGCGACGGAAGGCGGAGCGCGGCGTGTAGCTTACACTTAAGCACATTAGGCTAATGACTTTTAACGACTCGCCGGGTCTCTGCGCTCCCTCTCCCTGCGCGGCGGGGCTCTTTCCCGCTGATTTCTAATATTGTTGTGACTCTCCCTGTTTTAGCAACAGCGCTGATATTATTGTGCTGCACAAAGCCCCCCCCCCCCCCCCCCCTATCTCTCCCATCCCCCCCCCACCCACCCCCCCCTCTCTCTCCCATCCCCCCCCAACCACCCCCCCCCCCTATCTCTCCCATCCCCCCCCACCCACCCCCCCCTCTCTCTCCCATCCCCCCCCACCCACCCCCCCCTCTCTCTCCCATCCCCCCCCACCCACCCCCCCCTCTTTCTCCCTCCATGGGGGCCGGCTGGTGGGAGTGAAAGTGCTGAGGCTGCAGTAGGACGCCCCGGGCCCCTACACTGGTGATCACGCACACACACGCACACACACACACACACACACACACACAGTGAAGCTAATTAGTCTTTGTCTCTGGTTATGTGTATGAATTTGTGTGTGTGTGTGTGTGTGTGTGTGTGTGTATGTGTGTGCATGCGTGCGTGTGTCTGAGTATGCTCCTATTTGTTTCTTTATGTTTGCTTCTCTTGTGATGAATCTGTGTGTGTCTGTGTCTGTGTGGGTGTGTGTGTGTGTTATTTAATGGTGCATGTGTTCACACATCAACACATGGCTCCTGGATGCCCTTGTGACTATCTTTTGATGTGTGTGTGTGTTTGTGTGTGCATGCGCGCGCGCGCACGTGTGTGTGTGTGTGTGTGTGTGTATGTGCACATGTGTGTGTGTGTGTGTGTGTGCGTGTGCGTGTGTCTAGAAACAGCCAGGACGCAGCATGCCCGGGGAATGACATGAAGGTCTCAACCTAGGAAACATCGCTCATCCTTTTTTCCTCGTCCCTTCCCTTTCAAACTGTCAGAATAAGCAAAGGACCCATTAAATAAAAAATGAATAAATAAACAGACGGTAACACAGTAGTTGTCACCGTGAGGCAGATTTAAAGAGACAGCCGGCTTAATCTTCTTTTAAATAATTCAAACGAAAGGAAGCAGGGGGTTTTTTTTTGGGGGGGGGGGGGTTTTCCGACTGGTGTGCGTCGCTCTCCGCCCGCCACCTCCGTCACCCTATTAAAAAATGTAAGCTCTCTCTTTTGAAAATAAACACACCGACATAACAAAAAAAACAACACAGCGGAAAGAGGAACGGAAAGGAAAGGAAAGGAAAGGAAAGGAAAGGAAAGGAAAGGAAAGGTTCTCTTCTTCTGTTTGGCGTCTCCGTCAGAAGCACCCAGAACCGACCGGGGTTGAGATGGCCTTCAGAAGTTGAAACCAGACCAGACTCCAGTGGTCTGGGGTTGTTCGGTTGTTTGGGTTTTTTTTTTTTTGGAACAATGAGCAGCGCGTCAGTTTGAAAGGTTCTTCCCGGTTATGGTTTGAATATTCATGCCGCCAGCCGCCGAGGGTCACGCAGACTGACATCTGAACCCCGGTTGTTGACAAAAATAATACCTTGACTTGTTGTTGTTGTCACTGAAAGACGCATCAGGCATGCATTTCATTATGTTGTTTTGGTTCGTAATTCTTTAAATGGATTCTATTCTTCTGGATTCAGGATGTCTAGTATAGGTAGTATCTGGTTTTCAAAGAAATATAATAGCATACAGTGTGTGTTAATGCAACACACATTTCCCCTTCAGTTTATTTCAGTTCAGAGTAGATCAGGGATGTGTTGAGCTGGGTTTATTGGAGCATGGGTGTGTGCACTTCACTGTGTGTGTGTGTGTGTGTGTGTGTGTGTGTGTGTGCACTTCACTGTGTGTGTGTGTGTGTGCACTCACTGTGTGTGTGTGTGTGTGTGCACTTCACTGTGTGTGTGTGTGTGTGCACTTCACTGTGTGTGTGTGTGTGTGTGTGTGTGGTACTTACTCTGTGGAGCCGTTCTTGTGTGTGTGTATGGGGGAAATGCAGGGTGGGAGGAGCTGGCAGTCTTTGTCCAATCGCAGCCTCTTGCTTCCATTGATTGACAGCTCGCTGTGATCCGACTAAATAGAGAGAGAGGGAGAGAATGGAAAATAAAATAACTAGTTAGTAAGTAATGAGGACATAGAAGATGTGTCTGAATCAAGTGGGCATTCAACGAGAGAGATAACATGTTGCTGTAGTCTTCACCTTGTGTTTCCTCTTGCTCTTGTGTTTCTCCGTCTGGGCGGACATACTGCCAGCCGCTTGTCTCTTGTGTTTGCTACTGTTCTCTCCCTTCTCCACCCGTCTGGGCGGCCATGGAGGGGCGTGGCCCTGCTCCGGCGCGGGGGCATCGTCCCGGCCCCCCGACATTTGGCACGGCTTCTCCTTGTCCCTGGTGACGGCCCTGTCCCGGTCCCCGGGGGCCGCTCGCTCCCGGCCTTCGTCTCGCTCGCCCTGCCTCTCCCTCTGCCTCTCGGGCTCCTGCGCTGCTCTCTCTCTCTCGTCCTCCTCCGGTCTCTCTCTCTGCGCCGCCCGGCAGGGCTTCTCCCTCTCCTTCACCCCCGGCCACTCTCTCTCCTCCTGCTTCTGCCTCTCTCTGTCTCTCTCCACGGCGCCGGATCTCTCTTTGTCGACCCCCCTCGACCTGCCGCTCTCCCCCTGCCGCTCCCCTCTCGCCATCCCTCGCCCCCCCGGCCCTCGACCTCTCCCCGACGGCCGGCCCCGAAGCGGACCCCGACCCCGGGCCGGGAGCCCTGCCCAGCGAGCTCAGCTCGATCTTCACCCAGAGGCTCTGGACCTCCGGGGCCTCCCTGAGTGGCGACAGGGGCAGCTCGAGGCCCAGGATGGGAGGCGGTGACACGGGGTCCGGATCCTTGCACCGCTTCCCCCTTGACCCCCCGGGGTCCGGCACCGACGTCCCGAGGGGCCCGCCGAGGTCTGGGACGTCCAGGGACATACCGCCGCCAACACTACTACTGCTCTTACTACTCACGCTGCTACTACTCACGCTGCTACCCATCGTACCGCCGACGGTAGCGCCGCCGCCGTCCTTGACTCTGAGTCCTTTGCCCCCGAACACTTCCTGCACGCCGGTGCTGACGCCGGCGGAGGCGGCGGCGATGAGGCAGGGCAGCGAGGGCGCTTGCGAGTGTGCGTTAGCCACGGCGGCGCCGCTCTGGAAGGCTCGGGGCGCGGTCGGGAGCTTGATGGCGCCCTCCGGATCGGAGTGACATTCCGGCGAGCAGTGGTCGGAGGAGGAGGAGGACGAGGAGGAGGAAGAGTCGGTGTCGATGAATTCTCGGGACTTTGGCGTGATTTTGCTGCTGGGGCCGCGGTGCTTGCGCTTGTCCTGAAGAAGAATCAGATGGTCAGGAATTAGACTAAAGGAGTTTGTTTCTATTACAAATGACCTGAAGCCCTCTGAAGTCCGGAGTGTATTCTTTATGGTTTTGTTGTTGTTTGCTTCAGTCGCTCTCTTCCTGCAGGACGGGGGGAGGCCTGCAGCGTGTTACTCTGCTAACAGCACATCTTGCTCAGCATGGCTCTCCTCTCTTCCCGCATGTAATGTATTCATAAAACTGCACAGCGTTAACTTGTTAACTCTCTCTCTCTCTCTCTCTCTCTCTCTCTCTCTCTCTCTCTCTCTCTCTCTCTCTCTCTCTCTCTCTCTCTCTCTCTCTCTCTCTCTCGTGCCATCCTACAATGTCGCAATCATGAAAACTAGCAGGCGTTTAGGCAGTAATGCAACGATAATCTTTCAATTTTTCCGGTGTAATTCTGTTTTATGACTCCTTTTAGGTTCATGACCAATTACCCAGAGGGCTGAAGGGATGCATTGTGGGTAAAGGTAGACGACGGTACGACGGTAAGCTTTCGTATGTGGCTTTAAAAGTTGGATATTTTGAGTGTCTGTCAAAATGTAGCGTGTGTTGAAACAGAACAGATGTTGTTGCTGTTGTTTGAGGGTGGGGAACGTCACTGATGGACCCGACATCTTCACAGACACTCTGTGTGTGTGTTTTTATTACGGAGGCGTGTGGTCCTTGTTTCTTGAGAAATGTTTGTTTTGGTTTTTCGGGTAAAACGTGTGGGATTGTTTGAGCTCAATTGTGTTGCAGTCTTTTCTCGCTGCATAAACACTTTTTTAGTTTTTTTCATTGTTCCCACCTGAACAACAAATGCAGTTTTATGGTAATTCCACCGCAGTCCCGGCCAAATAATAGACCTGGTAAACATGTTAAGCACCGCAGGGTTGATTATCATTCTGAGGTAGAGCCTTTTAGCACGCACACACACACACACACACACACACACACACACACGCACGCACGCACGCACGCACGCACGCACGCACGCACACACGCACGCACGCACGCACGCACGCGCGCACGCGCACGCACGCACACGCGCGCACGCACGCACACACACACACGCGCGCACGCACGCACGCACGCACACACACACACACACACACACACACACACACACACACACGCACACGCACACGCACACGCACATACACGCACGCACGCACACACACAAACACCATTTTTAACAATAGAGTTTGTTTCAGAAATTAAAATACTAAAGTGTGTTGCTGCAATTTTAACACCCTCTCACACACACACACACACACACACAAACACACACACACACACACACACAACACACACACACACACACACACACACACACACACACACACACACACACACGCTACCTGATTCAGACTCCCAGCATGCACTGCGGCGGGGGGTAGCTGTGGTATGAGTGCCGGTGGGCCGACGGTGCCGGCGGTGGAGCTGGTCCGGGGCTCCTTCCTGGGGGCCCACTTGCTGCCCGTGGGGGTCTTGGGCCCCCGTGGTCGCGTCCCGCTCTGGTTCTCCGTGCTGGGAGCAGCCGGCAGGTCTTTATCCCTGGTTGCTGGGCTGGGGGGGGGGGCGGGGGGTGGGGGAAGAGAGGTCCAGCCAAATTGGAATTTAATAGTTCAAGATACAGCAGATCTACGCACAGCACTGGCTCTGGAACTAAACTCCTGGATAGGGGTTGGACTCTTTCCTTCTCTGGAGTTGCTCAGGGTGTGAGGCGCCGGGCGGGTGTGGGGATACTCACAAGTCCCCGGCTGAGTGCCGCTTTGTTGGAGTTTACCCCGGTGGACGAGAGGGTCGCCTCCCTACGCCTTAGGGTCATGGGCTGCGCTTTGTCACCCATCCTGTTTGTGATTTTCATGGACAGGATTTCAAGGCGTAGTCATGGAGGGGAGGGGTTTCAGTATGGTGGGCTCAGGATTGAATCGCTGCTGTTTGCAGATGATGTGGTCCTGTTTGCGTCATCAGTATGTGACCTTCAGCACTCACTGGATCGGTTTGTAACAGAATGTGAAGCGGCTGGGATGAGGATCAGCACCTCCAAATCTGAGGCCATGGTTCTTAGCAGGAAACTGGTGGATTGTCTACTCCAAGTAGGGAGGGAGTCCTTATCCCAAGTGAAGGAGTTCAAGTATCTCGGGGTCTTGTTCTCGAGTGAGGGGAGGATGGAGCGTGAGATTGACAGGAGAATAGGTGCAGCGGGAGCGGTATTGGGTGCACTTTGGTGCACCGTTGTAACCAAAAGAGAGCTGAGCCAGAAGGCAAAGCTCTCGATCTACCGATCAGTCTTCGTTCCTACCCTCACCTATGGCCATGAGCAATGGGTAATGACCGAAAGGACGAGATCGTGAATACAAGCAGCTGAAATGAGTTTCCTCAGGAGGGTGGCTGGTATCTCCCTGAGGGATAGGGTGAGAAGCTCAGTCACTCGTGAGAGACTCGGAGTAGAGCCGCTGCTCCTTCGCGTAGAAAGGAGCCAGTTGAGGTGGTTCGGGCATCTAGTAAGGATGCTTCCTGGTCGCCTCCCGAGGGAGGTTTTCCAGGCACATCCAACTGGGAAGAGACCACGGGGCAGACCGAGGTACAGGTGGGGTGATTACATCTCCACACTGGCCTGGGAACGCCTCGGGATCCCCCAGTCAGAGCTAGTCGATGTTGCCAGGGAGAGGGAAGTTTGGAGTCCCCTGCTGAAGCCGCTACCTCCGCGACCCGATTACGGATAAGCGGGAGAAGATGGATGGATGGATGGAGATACAGCAGGTTTAGTCTGCCCATGCGTTGCCTCTGCACTAACTTTGAGCACATTGAGCACATAATGATAATGAATAATCTAACCCATTACTATAAATGCATATTGACTATTTACTATTTCTTACATCCAAAGTGACCCACGGTCAATTCGGCTACATCATTAAGGAGCAGATAAGGGGTAAGGCATTTTGCTCTATAGGATGCCTGCCGAGTATGGCGCCGTACGAGATGGCTGCCGTGTCGCGAGCTCCCGCACGACGACGCAGTTTTTTGTTATTTATTCTTTTTATCGCAAGTATTTTAGTTCAGGATGTTAGCAGCAAGTTCACTTATAACTTCTGCACACTTTGGGAGATCAGATCGACAGTCGCTCGCCGCCTACCGGAGTTTTTTCATTCTTTCGGCTCGGACGTCCCGCCCGAAGTCACAGCTGGATTATCTCCGTCCATTTTGGGCACGATTACGCGCAAGCGTCGCCGGAGGAAGCGAGGGAAGCGAGCCGGCGTGCTAGTCAGGCTGAGATGTCGATCCGATCGCCCCCCACTACCCACCATTCTACTGGCTAATGTACAGTCTCTGGACAATAAGTTAAGCGAACTACAGGCTCGTATTCAATTCCACCGGGAAACTAGGGACAATTGTATTATCTGCCTTACGGAGACATGGATGTCGGAGGGGGTTACCGACGCAGCTATCGAGCCGACGGGATTTTCCGTACACCGGGCGGACAGAACAAAGGCTCTCTCCGGTAAAGATCGCGGAGGGGGGGTATGTCTCATGATAAACAGATCTTGGTGCAACCAAAGCCATGTACATCCCCTCAAGTCTTTCTGTTCCCCGGACCTGGAGTACCTGATGCTTATGTGCCGTCCATACTGGCTACCTCGGGAGTTTACAGCGGTAACCGTGACCGCTGTTTACATTCCCCCACAAGCCAACACGGACACAGCGCTGAAGGAACTGTACGGGGCTATCAGCGAACAGGAGTCGGCCCACCCCGAGGCTGCTCTCATCGTGGCGGGGGACTTCAACAAGGCGAACCTGAAGAAGGTTCTCCCGAAGTTCTACCAACACATAAAGAGCAACACACGGGGCGAGCGGATCCTCGACCACTGCTACACTCCCTTCCGTGATGGCTACAAGGCCCTCCTCCGCCCACCGTTCGGCAAATCAGATCACCGCTCTATCCAGCTACTCCCCGCCTATAGGCAGAGACTGAAGCAGCAACCGATCGCTGTGAGGGAGGTCCAATGCTGGTCGGACCAATCAGATTCTACGCTGCAGGATTGTTTTGATCACGCTGACTGGCACATGTTCCGCGTTGCCTCGGACAATAACATCAACGAGTACGCGTCGTCGGTCACCGGGTTCATCAAGAAGTGCATAGATGACGTTGTTCCGACCAAGTCGGTTCGGATATATCCCAACCAGAAACCGTGGATTAACGGCGATGTTCGCGCTGCCCTACATGCGCGTAACAACCAAGGTAACATGCCTGAATGACTACAGACCTGTGGCCCTCACCTCGATCGTTAGCAAATGCTTCGAGAGGTTGGTCAAGGACTTTATTTGCTCCGTGTTACCTACCACGCTGGACCCATGGCAATTTGCATATCGTCAAAATAGATCCACGGACGACGCAATTGCCATGGCCCTCCACACTGCCCTTTCCCACCTGGAGGGGAAGAACTGTTATGTGCGAATGCTGTTTGTGGACTACAGCTCAGCATTCAACACAATAGTTCCTGCCAAGCTCGACACCAAGCTGAGAGGTCTAGGCGTACCCCCATCCATGTGCAGCTGGATACTGAACCTCCTGTCGGACCGCCGCCAGGTGGTGAGGATGGGCAGCACCACATCAGAGCCACTGACCCTCAACACGGGAGCCCCCCAGGGATGCGTGCTGAGCCCTCTCCTCTACTCCCTCTACACCCACGACTGCATGGCTATGCACAGCTCCAACGTCATCGTCAAGTTTGCTGACGACACGACAGTGATGGACCTGATCGCCGGCGACGACGAGACAGCCTACAGGGAGGAGGTCGGATCGCTGGAGCAGTGGTGCCAGGAGAACAGCCTCGCCCTCAACGTCAAGAAGACCAAGGAGCTGATCGTGGACTTCAGGAGGCAGAGGGGAGAGCACAGCCCTATCTCCATCGACGGCGTTGCAGTAGAGAGGGTCAGCAGCTTCAAGTTCCTCGGCGTGCACATCTCCGAGGACCTCACATGGTCCACGCACACCACACACGTGGTGAAAAGGGCCCAACAACGCCTGTATTTTCTCAGGCGTCTGAAGAAATTCAGCATGGGCCCCCGCATCCTGAGAACATTCTACAACGGCACCATCGAGAGTGTTCTGACAGGGTGTATCACCGCCTGGTACGGGAACTGCACGGCACTCGAGCGCAGAGCGCTTCAAAGGGTGGTGCGGACGGCCCAGTATATCGTTGGAGGTGAGCTCCCCTCCCTCCTGGACATTTACAACCAGCGGTGCGTGGCCAAGGCCAAAAGAATTATAAAAGACATTGCCCACCCCAGCCACGAACTTTACTCACTATTACCGTCAGGCAGGCGATACCGCAGTATCAAGTGTCGTACAAATAGGCTTAGAGATAGCTTCCACAGTCAGGCCATCAGGCTGCTGAACAAGGGCGTATAACATATAACAATGTATATTTTATTACATTGATTTATATATATATATTGCTCTTTTCTGTGCTGATTTTTGCATTTTATAAATTGCATTTTTTATTTTTATTTTATATTCTTTATTCTATTTTTTATTCTATTTTTTATCTATTTTTATTTTATCTTATTTTATAACTGCTGTCTGTCGTCGGGTATTGCACACAAGAATTTCACATCACTGCTTTATACTAAACTGTAAACTGTGAAGTGACAATAAACTTGACTTGACTTGACTTGACTATGTAACAGTGAGTGTCCCGCACTGGGTTCGAACTCACGACCCCCGGCATGAGAGGAAGACGCTCTTAACAAGGGAAGCTCAAACCACGGGCTGAAGCTTCTTCGCTAGAACATCTTTTAGGTGTCGGGGAGAGAGGTTTACTCACTGCGCAGCACCACCGGCTGGCTGCTGTTACACCTACATGTAGGGTGATGGAACCCAGTGCCTTCTGGCTGGGAGTCACACACCCATAGCCACCCCACTATCCACTACCTTCTATCCACTCACTCACTCATCATATCCATGCATCAACACATCCATCCATCCAACCACATATCCCTGCATCCTCCCTCCTTGGGTACCTGTGCTGGTTGGCTCTGGTCCAGGGCTGCTGGCTCTGGCTCTGAGGTTCCTCCAGGCTGCTGGACCTCTCCGTCCTCCGGGGCTGCTTCTTCCCCGTGGTCGTCCTCCGCGGCGCCACCACCTCCGGGCCCGACGGCGCGGCCGGCGACAGCCGCGTTTTGGACGACCTCTGACCCTCGGCTGTGGCCGCCTTCTGGCCCTGCTTGCCCTTGGCCTTCT
>CM051001.1:4258288-4263288 GCA_027704905.1 Muraenolepis orangiensis | reverse complement strand
TATTATTGTAATGACGATGATGATGATTATTATTATTATAATAATAAATACAATTATAAGTATTATTATTACGACACAAGGAATCTGGGCCAGGAAACTAGAAACTGAAAGGGGCGGAGCTACGCCTTGTGCATTTCAGTGGCAGTTTTTTTATCCACTGTTGATGTTAAACCTTTACACACTGACACACTTTGTACTAACGGTTGGTGTCCAGACAGGAGGTTTTAGCTTCGTCTTCCCCACCAGAATAAGTTGTTAAGCCAATTAGCCAATTACAGATGCCCCGCCTCCAGAGACGGGGTTTGTGGAGAACAGATACGAAGGGGAAAGAAAAGGAGACCCTCCATCGGAGCCGCTCTGCCACCAGACCTTAGATTATAAATAGTCTATTTTCATTTGCTAGCATTATGCCTTGGGCCGCACGCCCTCTCCAAAGATATCAAAGACATATCTGGGGGATGGGATTTAGATACATGAATCAGTCGTGTATCAGTGGAGACGGAGATGGAGGCAAATTGAGGCAGGAGGAAGAACGGGTGAAAGTTATGGAAAGTAAGGTGGATGTTTTTTTTGGAACAAAACGGAACTCATGTTTATTAAATGGGCTGTTCCATGGACACTCGGTTGATACTGCAGCCGTTGGGCAGTGGTTGAACAGGTTTGTAGAATAAGAAACTATATTCTTAGTCAAACTGGGATGGTAACAAAGTACCTAGTTGTGAGCTGTGAGTCATCTCATTTAGCTCATATCATATTGGTGCATATACTGACATCGGCAAAGATCCACTAACTCCACTGACTGCTCACACACAGACATATGTTTGTGCCTGTGTGTGTGTGTGCGTGTGTGTGTGTATGTGTGTGTGTGTGTATGTAGGTGTGTGTGTGTATGTGTGTGTGTATGTAGGTGTGTGTGTGTATGTAGGTGTGTGTGTATGTAGGTGTGTGTGTGTGTGTATGTGTGTGTGTGTGTATGCGGGGAGTGTTATTGCTTTACGTAAACACACAGACCATTGTTGTTTTTAAGTTGGCATTCCGGCGTTTGTGGACGGCTGAAATCCCCTTAAAGTGATTTTGGTTCATTATTTTACAAACCGCTTTTGGCAGCGCTGGTCTTTGTAGTACTACACCTTCCCACCACCACCACCTCCAGGTATGTAGGTGTGTGTGTGTATGTGTGTGTGTGTGTGTGTGTGTGTGTGTGTGTGTGTGTGTGTGTGTGTGTGTGTGTAGGTGAGTGTGTGTGTGTGTGTGTGTGTGTGTGTATGTGTGTGTGTGAATGTAGGTGAGTGTGTGTGTGTGTGTGTGTGTGTGTGTGTGAATGTAGGTGAGTGTGTGTGTGTGTGTGTATGTAGGTAGGTGTGTGTGTGTGTGTGTGTATGTAGGGTGTGTGTGTGTGTATGTAGGTGTGTGTGTGTATGTAGGTGTGTGTGTGTGTGTATGTAGGTGTGTGTGTGTGTATGTAGGTGTGTGTGTGAATGTGTGTGTGTGTGTGTGTGTGTGTGTGTGTGAATGTAGGTGAGTGTGTGTGTGTGTGTGTGTAGGGGTGTGTGTGTGTGTATGTAGGTGTGTGTGTGTGTGTGTATGTAGGTGTGTGTGTGTGTGTGTGTATGTAGGTGTGTGTGTGTGTATGTAGGTGTGTGTGTGTGTGTGTGTGTGTGTGTAGGTGTGTGTGTGTGTGTATGTAGGTGTGTGTGTGTGTGTGTGTGTGTGTATGTAGGTGTGTGTGTGTGTATGTGTGTGTGTATGTAGGTGTGTGTGTGTATGTAGGTGTGTGTGTATGTAGGTGTGTGTGTGTGTGTATGTGTGTGTGTGTGTATGCGGGGAGTGTTATTGCTTTACGTAAACACACAGACCATTGTTGTTTTTAAGTTGGCATTCCGGCGTTTGTGGACGGCTGAAATCCCCTTAAAGTGATTTTGGTTCATTATTTTACAAACCGCTTTTGGCAGCGCTGGTCTTTGTAGTACTACACCTTCCACCACCACCACCACCACCTCCACCAGCACCACCACTACCACCACCTCCACCACCACCACCACCTCCACCACCACCACCACCACCTCCACCACCCACCACCACCACCACCACCACCACCACCACCACCTCCATCAGCACCACCTCCATCTCCACCACCACCACCACCTCCATCAGCACCACCTCCACCACCACCACCACCACCACCACCACCACCACCACCCCACCACCATCTCCACCACCACCACCTCCACCACCACCACCACCACCTCCATCGGCACCACCTCCACCACCTCAACCACCACTACCACCACCTCCACCACCACCACCACCTCCACCACCACCACCTCCATCAGCACCATCTCCACCACCTCCACCACTACCACCACCACCTCCACGGTACAGCTGGTGTGTTCCCAGTTCGAGACGGTGATGCGCTGGGAGGAAGTGATGTGCGGAAAGCTTAAAAAAAGGGTCGGCCGTGTGGCGACAGATACGACTGACTGAATGAATTATGGGTCCATATTGAATTTCATAAAGCAGATGGAGGCGGACTGACAGAGAGAGAGAGAGAGAGAGAGAGAGAGAGAGAGAGAGAGAGAGAGAGAGAGAGAGAGAGAGAGAGAGAGAGAGAGAGAGAGAGAGAGAGAGAGAGAGAGAGAGAGAGAGAGAGAGAGAAGGATGAAGAGATGGATAGATGGAGACGATAAAGTCTGGAACGAACGAACCGATGCCTAAAGACAAACGGCAGAGTGGACAGGAAGACAGAAGGCGAGGGAGAGGAAGAGAGAGAGAGAGAGAGAGAGAGAGAGAGAGAGAGAGAGAGAGAGAGAGAGAGAGAGAGAGAGAGAGAGAGAGAGAGAGAGAGAGAGAGAGAGAGAGAGAGAGGGGGGGGGGGGAGAGAGCAGGGGAGAGCGAGAGAGTGGGTGAGACAGTGAGTGAGAGTGGGAAAGACAGTGATCAAGTGTGGGAGAGAGAGCGAGAGAGAGAAAGAGAGAGAGAAAGAGAGAGAGAGAGAGAGGCAGAGAGGCAGGAAGGCAGGCATCTGGAGGTAAAAGTGACTGATGTGTTCCAAGTATGAGTTGGAAACCGCCATGCATAACGTGAGTCTCTAATAGGAATAACAGACCAGAGCACCCGCCCTGATCCACCATGCATGCACAGCACCCCCACCCACGTGTTGTGAACCCCACCCTCCCTCCCTCCCCCACCCCCCCCCTCCCTCCCCCACCCCCCCCTCCTGTCTCGGATTCCTCGGAGCGCTCTCGGATCTTTTGTGTGACACGGAAACCTTGTAATGTGCAAATAGAGGCCCAGCGGTGACCCCTGACCCCTGTCAGTAGAAAGGGGAGAGATTGGAGTTTTTCCGAAGCCAATTCAAAAGCAAAATATAAATAAGTCGTTAATTGCTGTGCACCGAGTTGGATATGCACCCACCATCAGATAGTAAACACACGCGTAGTATAAACACACACGCACACACACACACACACACACACACACACACACACATGCACGCACACACACACACACGCACCCACACACACATGCACCCACACACACACAAACACACACACACACACACCACATACACACACACCACACACACACACACACCAAACACTCAATTCGCTCTTCCAGCTAATTGGCTTCCTTGATAAACTCTCTGTTGACAAGCAAAACATGTTTTGGTGCCAACGTCATGGAAACAGACAAGCTGTGTGTCTGAAGTTATACACATTTATACACAGTTATACACATTTAAAACTCAATGATTTGAACCAGCCTACGCCTACAGTCTCTACCTGCTAGAGCAGCGCCTGGGTTTCTCAAATAGTGTTCAGTAAACACACCGTGTGGTTCACCGTGTTGGGGGATATCACCGGGTATGAACATCCAGTCTCATCAGTCTCCCATCTTCACCTGACCGCCCATAGCTGTGATGTCACATGTTTGACATTCAGACTCCTCCCCCGTTTCCAATTAGACGACATAAGGTAATCAATCAGCCTTTAATTGGTGCTAACTGGAACTGGAATTTTTGTCTTTTAGTAACCAGTTGTTCAAAAACTATTTTTATAAGAACTCTTAAGACGGAACCTTTTAGCACAGAATAACATTCATGGATAGAAAGAATATTTGGGCATCAAGAATAATCTTGATAATCTTTTTTGTGGATAGAGAGTAACAGCTCTCAACAGTCGTGAATATATTCCTGTGTGTGTGTGTTAGTGTGTGTGTGTGTGTGTGTGTGTGTGTGTGTGTGTGTGTGTGTGTGTGTGTGTGTGTGTGTGTGTGTGTGAGAGAGTGTGTGTGTGTGTGTGTGTGTATTACTCACGATTTCTGTGGTGCGGCTGGTGGCTTGGTGGCAGGCTTATTAGCTGGTACAGTGCATCTTTCTACAAACACAAACAGCAATCAGAGAGAGAGAGAGAGAGAGGGAGAGAGAGAGAGAGAGAGAGAGAGAGAGAGAGAGAGAGAGAGAGAGAGAGAGAGAGAGACGAGAGAGAGAGAAGAGAGAGAGAGAAGAGAGAGAGAGAGAGAGAGAGAGAGACACACACACAGATAGCAAGCAAGGGTTAATTAAGTATAATTGTGGTATTGTCTTGCACATGTTTGTACCGGTGTGTGTGTGTGTGTGTGTGTGCGTGTGTGTGTCTGTGTGTCTGTGTGTGTGTGTGCGTGTGTGTGTCTGTGTCTGTGTGTCTGTGTGTGTGTCTGTGTCTGTGTGTCTGTGTGTGTGTGTCTGTGTGTGTGTGTGTCTGTGTCTGTGTGTCTGTGTGTGTGTGTGTCTGTGTGTGGGTGTGAAAGAAAGGTAATTTATTTTAAATAAAATGTATTTTAAAAGTGTGTCGTTCCTGCGTCAAACTAAACATTATAATGATCCAGTGTCTCGACAAGTTCCTTTTAGTTTTTAACGACTTCCTTAAACTAAGTATAATATCCATGGTTACCTTTCTAATTGTTGCTGCATCTTTCATAAAGCGCTTTCTGTTGTTTTATAACGCGCTGTCGAGGCAACG
>CM051001.1:4218288-4220788 GCA_027704905.1 Muraenolepis orangiensis | reverse complement strand
TGTCTCTACCTCGACCTCCCGGTACCCAGACTCCTCTCCCGTCCCGGACTACTTGCCGGTCTACTACCTGCCGGTACTCCGCGGATCAACCTTCCGGTATCCAGACCCCTCGCCTGTCCCCGTTCACTCTTGTGTTGTGTTTGCTTTAAATAAAGCTTTACGTTATAGCTCCACTGTGTCTTGGTCTGCGTTCTGGGTCCCACCTAATTAGCCCATCGTGACACCCTGTCTCTCATACTCCCTGTCCTTAATACGCCCTGTCTCTAATACACCCTGTCTCTCATACACCCTGTCCCTAATACACCCTGTCTCTAATACACCCTGTCTCTCATACACCCTGTCTCTCTCATACACCCTGTCTCTCATACACCCTGTCTGTAATACACCCTGTCTCTCATAAGCCCTGTCTGTAATACACCCTGTCTCTCATACACCCTGTCCCTAATACACCCTGTCCCTAATACACCCTGTCTCTCATGCACCATGTCTCTCATACACCCTGTCTCTCATACACCCTGTCCCTAATACACCCTTTCTCTCATACACCCTGTCTCTCATACACCCTGTCCCTAATACACCCTTTCTCTCATACACCCTGTCTCTCATAAAACAGTAGCCCTGGTGTTTGATAAGATCGGGGTGTTGGTATCACCTTTTTTTCCGAGGCAAAGCCCAGGAATACTTGGAGACCCGTCCCGGACTACTTGCCGGTCTACTACCTGCCGGTACTCCGCGGATCAACCTTCCGGTATCCAGACCCCTCGCCTGTCCCCGTTCACTCTTGTGTTGTGTTTGCTTTAAATAAAGCTTTACGTTATAGCTCCACTGTGTCTTGGTCTGCGTTCTGGGTCCCACCTAATTAGCCCATCGTGACACCCTGTCTCTCATACTCCCTGTCCTTAATACGCCCTGTCTCTAATACACCCTGTCTCTCATACACCCTGTCCTTAATACGCCCTGTCTCTAATACACCCTGTCTCTCATACTCCCTGTCCTTAATACGCCCTGTCTCTAATACACCCTGTCTCTCATACACCCTGTCTCTCATGTCTATAATACACCCTGTCTCTCATACACCCTGTCTCTAATACACCCTGTCTCTCATACACCCTGTCTCTCATACACCCTGTCTCTCATACACCCTGTCTCTCATAAGCCCCGTCTCTAATGTCTCTAATTCACCCTGTCTCTAATGTCTCTAATACACCCTGTCCCTAATACACCCTGTCTCTCATACACCTCTAATACACCCTGTCTCTCATACACCCTGTCTCTCATACACCCTGTCCCTAATACACCCTGTCTCTCATACACCCTGTCTCTCATACACCCTGTCCCTAATACACCCTGTCTCTCATACACCCTGTCCCTAATACACCCTGTCTCTCATACACCCTGTCTCTAATACACCCTGTCTCTCATACACCCTGTCTCTCATACACCCTGTCCCTAATACACCCTGTCTCTAATACACCCTGTCTCTCATACACCCTGTCTCTCTCATACACCCTGTCTCTCATACACCCTGTCTGTAATACACCCTGTCTCTCATAAGCCCTGTCTGTAATACACCCTGTCTCTCATACACCCTGTCCCTAATACACCCTGTCCCTAATACACCCTGTCTCTCATGCACCATGTCTCTCATACACCCTGTCTCTCATACACCCTGTCCCTAATACACCCTTTCTCTCATACACCCTGTCTCTCATACACCCTGTCCCTAATACACCCTTTCTCTCATACACCCTGTCTCTCATAAAACAGTAGCCCTGGTGTTTGATAAGATCGGGGTGTTGGTATCACCTTTTTTTCCGAGGCAAAGCCCAGGAATACTTGGAGACCTGTGATTTGGTTAGCGTTTAATAGATACCGCAAAATCCATTATTAAATGAACAGCAGCTGAACTCTCCGTCTTTAGGCAACAGAAAGTCCAATCATAACGTGTTTAAAGGATATAGATTCCATTGGGTTCACTGCGACAGAAGACCAATCGCATTTCAAAGGTTTTTTATTCTCTCTCGCTCTCGCTCTCTCTGTCCCTCTCTCTGTCCCTCTCTCTCTCTCTCTCTCTCTCCTCTCTCTCTCTCTCTCTCTCTCTCTCTCTCTCTCTCTCTCTCTCTCTCTCTCTCTCTCTCTCTCTCTCTCACTCTCTCTCTTACTCTCTCACTCTCAATGCTAAATACTTTGCAATGTAAACTTGGGTATTATTAGTAAAATAATCAAATAATCAAATTGCAAACCAGTCTATATAGTCAGACTATAGTCAAACCAGTCTATATAGTCAGACTATAGTCAAACTAGTCTATATTTAGTCGCTGGCTGCCTCCAGTCCACTGAACTGTTCAGATGGACGGGGAGATGAGGACATCGTCTCTCACCCACCTGACCTGTGGGCCCTGAGGGGTAGCGGGGGGGAAAACTGACCACCCAGCAGATCTTGACATGGAGCTGGGAATTGAACCCACGCGCCGAGCAGCAGAGTGCGGGCGGGGGGTTC
>CM051001.1:4200788-4203288 GCA_027704905.1 Muraenolepis orangiensis | reverse complement strand
GTAAATATAGCCGATATAAACATGTTTTCGTTTAAACAATAAAATAGCGGAACTGGTCGGTAGTCCACCTCCTCCCGAGGCTCAGTGAGTGAACGTTCCATAATGAAAACAACCAGAAGTGTCGTGTGATTCGGTGCTCAGATTCCTGTTGTTGTCGAGTGTCAAATTAACTCGGAATAAAACGCAATAAAAAGGTAAACCTGAATGGATTCTATTAACATTTCCCCCTCATACTAACTCAATTCTATATTTTAATTCCCGCACTTTTAACGCCCCCCCTCCCGTCTTCTCTCTCTCTCTCTCTCTCTCTCTCCCTCTCCCTCTCCCTCTCCCTCTCCCTCTCTCCCTCTCCCTCTCTCTCTCTCTCTCTCTCTCTCTTTAATTTTCATCTTTCCTCTACCGTCTTTGATATCAATCTGCTGAATTGATCTCTCTCTCTCTCTCTCTCTCTCTCTCTCTCTCTCTCTCTCTCTCTCTCTCTCTCTCTCTCTCTCTCTCTCTCTCTCTCTCTCTCTACCCCATTCCTCTGATAATTATTTTTTTCACTTCATTTTGCCTCATTTAGCTTTATTACTCAGAAGATTAAGGGATCCTCTCCACAGCTCGTCAGCACAAAATAAAACATGCATAGATCTTAAGAGGATGAGGGAGGAACAGTGAATCCACAGCATAACAAGGAGGTAGGAGGTAGGAGGTAGGAGGTGGGAGGTAGGAGGTAGGAGATAGGAGGTAGGAGGTAGGAGGTAGGAGGTGGGAGGTAGGAGGTAGGAGGTAGGCGGTAGGGGTAGGAGGTAGGAGGTAGGAGGTAGGAGGTAACGGGTAGGAGGTAGGAGGTAGGAGGTGGGCGGTAGGAGGTAGGAGGTAGGAGGTGGGAGGTAGGCGGTAGGGGGTAGGAGGTAGGAGGTAACGGGTAGGAGGTAGGAGGTGGGAGGTAGGCGGTAGGGGGTAGGAGGTAGGAGGTAGGAGGTAACGGGTAGGAGGTAGGAGGTAGGAGGTAGGCGGTGGGTTTGGGTTTGGGGTAATTAGGCTGTTTTCAGCTTTACATCCCAGGAATGATTCAGGCATGTTTCTTGATTCATTATTCATAAACAAAAGGTTTGATGGACATAATGCTGGCCGACATTGAAGACGCTCCGTTCTCAGGTCATTGGATTTGACATTATTGAAGAAGACATGAATTCACTTAATTAAAAAAGAAAGTAATAGTAAGATGAATCCTGTGTACTTTTAGGTTGGAGTCAAAACAATGCTTATTATTTCAATGTCCCATGTCTAGCAGGTTGAAAGGCATGCTGGGATGGGAGGGAAATGGAGTCACGCTAGATATTGAATATTTATATCTTGCAACTCAGGAATATTACTAATACAATGTGACGAAAACCAGGTCCTTTCCTCGGACGCCCTGCCACTCTCCCTACCTTCTGTGCATATGTGTGTGTGTGTGTGTGTGTGTGTATATGTGTGTGTGTGTGTGTGTGTGTGTGTCCTGGGGTAATGCTGATAGCCAGGGTAAGCTGTGGGAATTTAATCTCAGTAGCGCTATGCTGTGTTCCCCTGATAACTAAACACACATGCTTAGTGCAAAACACACACACACACACACACACACACACACACACACACACACACACACACACACACACGCACACACACACACACACACACACGCTCTCATTTCACATCCCGGGATTGGCTGTGAAAAACTGAGCGTTAAAAATTGAATAAGTAACAGTCTCCCTTCTGCTCAGCCACTACTGCCACCAAGGATGCCCTTAAGCAAGGCACTGCACACACACACACACACACACACACACACACACACACACACACACGCACATGCACACAGACATGCACACACACACACACACACACACACACAGACATGCACACACACACACACACACACACACACACACACACACACACACACACACACACACACACACACACACACACACACACACACGCACACACACACACACACACACACATACGCACACACACACACACACACACACACACACACACACACACACACACACACGCACACACACACACACACACACACGCACACACACACACACACACACACACACACACACACACACGCACACGGATCAGTGAGCTTGTCTGGTAGCAGGGTGGGGTGGAGGTCTGAAGTGGGCCTGCTCTCTGTCACAGTGTTCAGGCGTCTCTCACTGCCCCCCCCTGGTCACCGGCCGGGGGGGGGGGGGCTCTCACTGCCCCCCCCCCCCCTCCCCTGGTCACCGGCCGGGGGGGGGGGGGGCTCACCTCACGTCAAATACTGGCTGTGCCAGGGAATTATTGTCATGTGATGTTGTTTGTTTGTTTGTTTGGGATATTTTTGATATTTTGAGGTTCTGACAAGAAGAAATGCGTCCCTGCATTCATTAACATACCGTAGCCATCATAATAGCCGTCATTATCTGTTATGATTCACTGATATTACGATGACCTGTCTGGGAGAAAGACAGCGGAT
>CM051001.1:4175788-4183288 GCA_027704905.1 Muraenolepis orangiensis | reverse complement strand
CCCCCCCCTCCTCCTCATCCTCTTCCACCTCTTCCCTGACCTCCTCCTCATCCTGCCTGACCTCCTCCTCCCCCACCTCTCCTCCTCCTCCTCTACCACCTTCTCCTCATCCTCCCCCACCTCCTCCTCCTCCTCCTCCTCCTCCTCCTCCTCCTCCTCCTCCTCCTCCTCCTCCTCTTCTTCCACCTCCTCCCCCACCTCATCCTCTTCCACCTCCTCCCTGACCTCCTCCTCATCCTCCCCCACCTCCTCCTCCTCCGTCCCCCACCTCCTACTCCTCGCTCCTTAGCATCCCAATGGATAATGAGGTGTTCCAGTTGTGCATAACAATTGGAACACCTCGTACCCTAGAAACCGCATACAGCACACATACAGTACCCCCCCCCCCCCTATTAAACACCAGGTATCAGACTCTGGGTTTTACCTGCAAAAAGTTGTGTGCCAGCTCAAAAAGGCTGAACTATAGAAATGTGAACTATATAACAAAAATGTACACTATATAGTTCACATTAAATGATTAAAAAAAAGCAGCAGAAACACTTTATTGGACCTTTTGTTTGTTGGTGTGTCGTTCCCCCCCCCCCAGGGTTGAAGATGACTTCTCTGTACCATAACTTTATTTATAACTGTGTTTCATCTTATTGTATTGTATTGACACATTGGTTTTGTTTCAGTTACAGTCGGTGGTGTTCTTCTGGATGTGGTTTAGACCATTCCAGGGGCAGGTACTACATGTGGAGCCGCTGCTTCCTCCCTCCTCTGGAAATTACTTTTTATTTTACAGCGACCAAGATCCAGGTCCAGATAGTCGGGGATAATCACCGGGGCGGATATTGAACACGAGAAGAAGAAAAGTCATATTACACCAACACAGACGACCAGACCCGTCCAGGGGGACGGGCTGTCGCCGTGACAACGGTGGAGGGCTGTTTGGGGTCTGGGTGTCATTCGGGGACTTGTATTCAAACGGAACACCTCAAGTTAAGGCTGTGTTACTGTTTCTGTGTATGTCACATACACTTGTAGTGTGTGTGTGTGTGTGTGTGTGTGTGTGTGTGTGTGTGTCTGTGTGAAATTGGATGTGTGTTGTGCGCATGCATCTATGTGTAGTTGTAGCACAGCCATGCCTGAAGAGAACACATCACTAAGAAGTATTTTTCAGCTGGAAAGTAGAGCTTTTCATAAAACAGGGCTGTCTATGCAGTAGACACAAATATAAATTGATGCTATGTGACCAGAAAACAACAGTTGGAACAAACAGCCCTAGAGAACTGGTGCTACGTGACCAGAGAACAACAGTTGGAACAACAGCCCTATAGAGAACTGGTGCTACATGACCAGAGAACAACAGTTGGAACAACAAACAGCCCTAGAGAACTGGTGCTACATGACCAGAGAACAACAGTTGGAACAACAAACAGCCCTAGAGAACTGGTGCTACATGACCAGAGAACAACAGTTGGAACAACAAACAGCCCTAGAGAACTGGTGCTACATGACCAGAGAACAACAGTTGGAACAACAAACAGCCCTAGAGCCATCAAAAGTCTGGCGGACTTGCCGAATAAATGTGCAAAACGGAATGCTGGTAAAATGCAGGGGAACTGCTCATTGCTCATTCAAATATAGTACCCACTTTATAATGGTCTGGCTGACCAAAAACAGGCAAAGTATTCCTTTAGGATGACAGCATGCATTACAATATATCACTGGAGCATACTGTAGTCAAAAACAGCAGGACTCAATCCTCAAACAACTAAAAAATATGCCTTCAAAATGCCTAAGAACATACACTTAAAACTGGAGGATTGAATACTTTTTTTTGGTTACACACGCACGCACGCGCACGCACAGTGAAATGTGTTTCTCAGCATTTAACCAAGCCTAGTATTAGGAGAAATGGGCAGCTATTTTATATACAGCACCCGGAGAACAGATGTAGGGGTCTGGTACCTTGTTCAACGGGTTTTTCGGGGACTTGAACCGGCGACTTGAACCGGCAACCTTCCGTTTCCCAAGCCCTAGTCCCAACAGACTGAGCTATCCTGCCAACCCCCAGTGACTGTCAACTGGCATCTCCTCTCACATGTTACAGTGCAGCCCTGGTGTAATGAGACCAGAAGTCAATGAGCCATCCAAACTCCTCCAAACACCTAGCGTAGAGATCAATAGGCATTTACAGAGCAGGAGTTTGTCTGTTTAAGGCTGTATGGATTTCAAGCCACACAGACACAGCACACACGGATGCACACGCACACACACCCACATGCACGATTCATTAAGACATGAGCACAACACACATGCATGCAATAATAGCAACACACACACACACTCACACACACACACACACACACACACACTACACTAAGAGAATGTATTGATTGGAGCCCCTCTTAGTCATTTTCTAGACTTGCTATATGGGTACACTAAAGGCTTACGGCTTGCAGTCTATTATCACTACAGAAATCCAATCAATTTGGAGGGCAAAGAGGTTCACTTGTTTGTACTTTGCTTAGTAGTAGCGTAGCGTAGCGTGTAGTGTAGTGTAGTGTAGTGTAGCGTAGCGTGTAGCGTAGCGTAGCATGTAGTGTAGTGTAGTGTAGTGTAGCGTAGCGTAGTGTGTAGTGTAGTGTAGTGTAGTGTTGTGTAGTGTAGTGTAGTGTAGTGTAGTAGTGTAGTGTAGTGTAGTGTAGTGTGGTGTGTAGTGTAGTGTAGTGTAGCGTAGCGTAGTATGTAGCGTAGTGTAGCGTAGCGTAGTATGTAGCGGAGCATAGCGTATGTAGAGCATGTAGTGTAGTGTAGTGTAGTGTAGCGTAGCGTAGTGTGTAGTGTAGTGTAGTGTAGTGTAGTGTAGTGTGGTGTGTAGTGTAGTGTAGTGTAGTGTAGCGTAGCGTAGCATGTAGTGTAGTGTAGCGTAGCATGTAGTGTGTAGCGTAGCGTAGCATAGCGTGTAGTGTAGCGTAGCGTAGTGTAGTATGTAGTGTAGCGTAGCGTGTAGCGTAGCGTGTAGTGTAGCGTAGCGTAGCATAGCGTAATGTAGCGTAGTGTAGCGTAGCGTAGTGTGTAGTGTAGTGTAGCGTGTAGTGTAGTGTAGTGTAGTGTAGTGTAGTGTAGCGTAGCGCAGTATGTAGTGTAGTGTAGCGTAGCGTAATGTAGTGTAGTGTAGCGTAGCGTAGCGTAGTGTAGCGTAGTGTAGCGTAGCGTAATGTAGCGTAGCGTAGCGTGTAGTGTAGTGTGTAGTGTAGTGTGTAGCGTAGCGTAATGTAGCGTAGCGTAGCGTAGCGTAGTATGTAGTGTAGCGTAGTGTAGCGTAGCGTAGCGTAGTATGTAGCATAGCGTAGCATAGCGTAGCGTAGCGTAATGTAGTGTAATGTAGCGTAGCCTAGCTTAGCGTAATGTAGTGTAGCGTAATGTAGTGTAGCGTAGCATAGCGTAATGTAGTGTAGCGTAGTGTAGTGTAGCGTAGTGTAGTGTAACGTAGCATAGCGTAGCGTAATGTAGTATAGTATAGTATAGTGTAGTGTAGTGTAGTATAGTATAGTATAGTGTAGCGTAGCGTAATGTAGCGTAGCGTAGCGTAGCGTAGCGTAATGTAGCGTAGCGTAGCGTAGGGTAGCGTAATGTAGTGTAGCGTAGCGTAGTATAGTATAGAGTAGCGTAGCGTAGTGTAGTATAGTATAGAGTAGCGTAGCGTAGTGTAGTGTAGTGTAATGTAGTGTAGTGTAGCGTAGTGTGTAGTTGAGTCACTTAAACCCTCAAACTTTCACAGATTCTAATCTACATTTAAAAGAGCTTCATGAACAGTGGCTGAACAGGGCTGCAGTGAGGGTTTACAATGGTCAATACAAGTCAAGAATTAAAGGAAAAGCACAAATAATTTTTACGTTGTTTTATTATTTAACCATATGAATCTCCTATGATCTCATGATGATAGCATGTAGTGTAGTGTAGCGTAGCATGTAGTGTGTAGCGTAGCGTAGCATAGCGTGTAGTGTAGCGTAGCGTAGTGTAGTATGTAGTGTAGCGTAGCGTGTAGCGTGTAGTGTAGCGTAGCGTGTAGTGTAGCGTAGCGTAGTGTGTAGTGTAGTGTAGCGTAGTGTGTAGTGTAGTGTAGCGTGTAGTGTAGTGTAGTGTAGTGTAGCGTAGCGCAGTATGTAGTGTAGTGTAGCGTAGCGTAATGTAGCGTAGCGTGTAGTGTGGTGTAGTGTAGTGTGTAGTGTAGTGTAGCGTAGCGTAGTGTAGTGTGTAGTGTAGTGTAGCGTAGTGTAGCGTAGCGTAATGTAGCGTAGCGTAGCGTAGCGTGTAGTGTAGCGTGTAGTGTAGTGTGTAGCGTAGCGTAATGTAGCGTAGCGTAGCGTAGCATAGCGTAGTATGTAGTGTAGCGTAGCGTAGTATGTAGCATAGCGTAGCATAGCGTAGCGTAGCGTAATGTAGTGTAGCGTAATGTAGTGTAGCGTAGCATAGCGTAATGTAGTGTAGCGTAGTGTAGTGTAGCGTAGCGTAGTGTAGTGTAACGTAGCATAGCGTAGCGTAATGTAGTATAGTATAGTATAGTGTAGTGTAGTGTAGTATAGTATAGTATAGTGTAGCGTAGCGTAGCGTAATGTAGCATAGCGTAGGGTAGCGTAATGTAGTGTAGCGTAGTATAGAGTAGCGTAGCGTAGTGTAGTGTAGCGTAGTGTGTAGTTGAGTCACTTAAACCCTCAAACTTTCACACATTCTAATCTACATTTAAAAGAGCTTCATTGGGCTGAACAGTGAGGGTTTACAATGGTCAATACAAGTCAAGAATTAAAGGAAAAGCACAAATAATTTTTACGTTGTTTTATTATTTAACCATATGAATCTCCTATGATCTCGATGGTATAAAATGTTTTTAGTCACCGTGTGTAACAAGTGCAACATAGACTCCACAGGATGAACGTCAACAACAATACTACACCATGCTACACTATGCAGTACTATGATTTACAATAATATACAGTAAACAACACTATATACTACCTACTATAAACAACACTATATACTACCTACTATAAACAACACTATATACTACCTACTATGTCACGCAGAGAGGGAGTGGGTTGGACCCCGAACGCAGACAACGGCACAGTGGAGCGATACGAACGGCTTTATTTACAAAGCACCACAACACACAAAGTCACAAAGGGTACACGGGGAGAACTACGTGGAAGTAGAGTAGGCAGGCGACCGGGGTGCGTACTATCTCTCCGATAGTCAGCAGCCGGGCGATCACAACAGACGGGAGAACGTGCAGTATACTGTAACGACCTCACGCTGGGGTAAAGGATAGACAAAGTATATATACCCCAGGTGAGGTGATTAGCAATTAGACAAGGGGGAATATTGAGTCCAGGTGTGTGTGTGTGTGTGTGTGGCCAGCGCACGTGGCTAGGCCACGCCCCCTGCCAACCAACGTGATTGTTGACAGGGGTGTGTGCGCCACCAGCGCACGTGGCTAGGCCACGCCCCCTGCCAACCACCGTAACCGTGACAGTACCCCCCCCTCAACGGGCGCCTCCTGGCGTCCAACCCGGCTTGAAGGGGTGTTCCCGGTGGCAGTTGAGGGAAAATAACAGATCCCGACTGTAGCGGCGCGGGGGCCAACCCCGCCCCTCTGGACCGTCTGCGTCCCAGTCGATGATCCGGGGGGGTGGAGGAGATTTGGTGGGCGGGTGGGGCCCGGGAAGAGAGCCACGGGGGGCTGCGGGCTGCGTGACGTCAGCAGACGGGGCTGCGTGACGTCGTCGGGCGGGTACGGCGCGGCGTCAGCAGACGGGACCTGCGTGACGTCGTCGGGCGGATCCGGCGCGGCGTCAGCAGACGGGGGCTGCGTGACGTCGTCGGGCGGGTACGCGCGTAGCGTCCGCAGACGGGGGCTGCGTGACGTCGTCGGGCGGGTACGGCGTAGCGTCCGCAGACGGGGGCTGCGTGACGTCGTCAGGCGGGTACGGCGCGGCGTCAGCAGACGGGGGCTGCGTGACGTCGTCAGCCGGGTACGGCGCAGCAGACGGGAGCGGAGCGACCTCAGTCGGGTGCGGAGCGGCGTCGTCAGCCGGTTGCGGAGCGGCGTCGTCAGCCGGGTGCGGAGCGGCGTCAGCAGACGGGGGCTGCGTGACGTCGTCGGGCGGATCCGGCGCGGCGTCAGCAGACGGGGGTTGCGTGACATCGTCAGGCGGGTACGGCGCAGCAGACGGGGGCTGTGTGACGTCATAATGCGGGTACGGCGCGGCGCAGCAGACGGGGACTGTGTGACGTCGTAAGGCGGGTACGGCGCGGCGTCAGCAGACGGGGGCTGCGTGACGTCGTCGGGCGGGTACGGCGCGGCGTCAGCAGACGGGGGCCGCTTGACGTCCTCAGACGGGTGCGGAGCGACGTCCTCAGTCGGGTGCGGAGCGACGTCGTCAGCTGGGTGCGGAGCGACGTCCTCAGCGGGTGCGGAGCGACGTCTCGCGTGCGGAGCGCGTCTCAGCGGTGCGGAGCGGCGTCGTCAGCCGGGTGCGGAGCGGCGTCGTCAGCCGGGTGCGGAGCGGCGTCGTCAGCCGGGTGCGGAGCGACGTCGTCAGCCGGGTGCGGAGCGGTGTCCTCAAGCCGGGGCAGCGCGGTCGGTGGAGGAAAACCGAAAGTCATTCGAACTTTCGAAGCGGCCAACCACGCCCGAATATGCGCTATGTTAGCCTTTTCCTGGGCGACCCGGGTGATCCTCCACAAGTCGCAGTTGCCGGGGTCCATGGTGGTGAGGTCGTTCTGTCACGCAGTGAGGGAGTGGGTTGGACCCCGAACGCAGACAACGGCACAGTGGAGAGTATACGAACGGCTTTATTTACAAAGCACACAACACACAAAGTCACAAAGGGTACACGGGGAGAACTACGTGGAAGTAGAGTAGGCAGGCGACCGGGGTGCGTACTATCTCTCCGATAGTCAGCAGCCGGGCGATCACAACAGACGGGAGAACGTGCAGTATACGTAACGACCTCACGCTGGGGTAAAGGATAGACAAAGTATATATACCCCAGGTGAGGTGATTAGCAATTAGACAAGGGGGAATATTGAGTCCAGGTGTGTGTGTGTGTGTGTGTGTGGCCAGCGCACGTGGCTAGGCCACGCCCCCTGCCAACCAACGTGATTGTTGACAGGGGTGTGTGCGCCACCAGCGCACGTGGCTAGGCCACGCCCCCTGCCAACCACCGTAACCGTGACATACTATATACTATAAACAACGCTATATACTACCTACTATATACTACCTACTATATACTACCTACTATAAACAACACTATATAATACCTACTATATACTATAAACAACACTATATACTACCTACTATTTACACTATAAACAACACTATATACTACTTACTATATACTATAAACAACACCATATACTACCTACTATATACTATAAACAACACTATATACTACCTACTATATACTATAAACAACACTATATACTACCTACTATATACTATAAACAACA
>CM051001.1:4170788-4173288 GCA_027704905.1 Muraenolepis orangiensis | reverse complement strand
GTGTGGTGCAGGAGGCGGCACCTGCGACAGCACCACCACAGACAGGATAAACAGCGGAGCACTGGCTCTGGCTGCTCCGGGCTTCCGTCCAGCGCTTCTATAAACTATAAAACACCACCACAATGCGGGACCAAATCCCCCCCAACGGTTCCTAAAGCCATTAGGGGGTGTGCCATGGCTGCTGGAGCTGGATTCATGTCCTCGACGCCTGCATTTAAAGCCGCTTAAATCGCCTCCTTCAAACGGCAGAAACGCTCACGTCAACAACACGACGCAACGACATCGACAGCTACTTAATGCAAACTAGGAGGCCCGCCCTTAGAACCTGTCGCCAGGCTCCCAGAATGCACTGCAGGTCTCTTTCCTCGCAAGAGACACTCACAGAGTATATATGGAAAGCAAAACATCTGAAAGCAAAAACCGCCAGTCAGAGCGAGACAAGTACAGAGGAGGGGGAGGATACAAGAGGAGGAGACAGACACGCAGGAGACAGGATATATATAAATATACTGTATCCGATACATCCATATTTAAAATGGTATATAATATTTGAGCATGGATCTGTGACAGTGTTAAAAGCCATACTATTGGGCATGGGAATGATGAGATGAGGTGTTTTCATAACAACACATTCCCACTGTGGTCGGGTAAGATTGTTGACATCAAGGCCCCCCCCCTTTAAAACCCCTCCCGGATCCCTGTCTAATCCTCTTGTAGCGAGACCTCCATCATGTGGACTCCTGGCCTGGTGTCATGGCAGGACGTCAGCGTCTCTGTAGAGTATATACAATCTGACTGGGGGAAACCGGCCGGGGGAAACCATGACAGGGATCTGGCTGCTCCTGCTGCTGATAGGGGGGTAGAGATAGCGCCCACGGAGAGGGGGATGTCTTATCTACAGGAGGTGTTGCATAGGATTCTTCATTCAATTCTCCGTGGGTCGGCTTCTGTCACCGTCAGCATTAACTCACTAACGAGAAGAGGTTTCTGAAGGGAATTGTGTGCCGCTTGCTAAAAAATACACTTTTTTGTATGAGCTGCTGTATATGAAATGTACAGTAGAGTGATGTGGATGTCATCACGTCACGTCTCTTTGGTGGCAGCTTGGGTGTTCTGCACAGTGGCTGCTCGTGTTCTAGAAGGTTTGCGAAAGGGTTCTTGTTGGTTTGCTATTGTGTGCTCGGTGGCTGCTAGGGGTGTTCTCGGGTTTAGACGTCGAATGAGTTCATATAACATATTAATTGTTTCATAGAGTCATAGAGTATAGAGGTTTGGATAGTATGGTAGCATTTGTGTGTTTAAACAGCTGTTTCGTTTAGTTTTAAGCCATGTTGCTAAATGCTAATGCTACTTAAAATGCTATAATGCTATTTAGACAAATGATATGTAACATGAAATCCGACTCCACACATCCCAACAGTATGAGACATGTACTGTAACTGTTCAATACAACCAATAACACACTTTTTATTAATGTTTTTATTATATACAATAACACACTTGTTATTATGATACCAATACTAATACAAATCATATCAATACTGCTATGTATCATACTAATACTTTTACTACTTTCCATGACTATACAATGCTGACTCCATTCTGCCTTTATACTTTGGATCCCTGCTAAAATACTGCGACACTTGAAGCAGAGTGCAAATTATACAATGACAATTCTTATACTGTCAAGACACACATGAGAATAATAGAAGTGCAATGGTGTAATGTTTTCTTTACTATCAGTAGCAAACAGGTTATTAAAAGTCACAGTATATTAGTTGAGAACAGTAGGATTGTTGTGCATCCCATCAGTTTCTGAAAGGACCATTTGCCTAAATGCACTGGACTGCCATTTTTATATAGCGCTTTTATCCAAAGCGCTTTACAAGTCATGCCTCACATTCACCCATTCAACTATCTGGTTTGACGGCTGGATACATGTTTCAGTGCAGTCTCCTTTTTAACTAATCTCTTTGCTACTAGGTCCTGCCTGTCCACTGTCCCCCTGCTCTCTTCCTGTTCTCTTCCTGCTCTCTTCCTGTTCTCTTCCTGCTCTCTTCCTGCTCTCTTCCTGTTCTCTTCCTGTTCTCTTCCTGCTCTCTTCCTGTTCTCTTCCTGCTCTCTTCCTGTTCTCTTCCTGTTCTCTTCCTGCTCTCTTCCTGTTCTCTTCCTGTTCTCTTCCTGCTCTCTTCCTTCAGGCTCACTGTCATTCTGACCTCCCTTTGCTTCCTTAATGCTTAACAGCTCACTACCCCCCATACTATCCTGCTCACAGTAATGCCTGCATGACAACCACAGAACAAAAAATACAGGCTGCATAAATATCCCAATGTCGTAATTCTTCTCTAAGTTTCACCAAAAACGTGCCGGATAATATCTCCATTTCTCTTGCTCATGTTGACTCTGTGAATTTAATCTAATCTGAATTCAATAAAGTTGTCATACATTTAAACAAATAGAATTCCTCAGCCTTCAGCACACATTTGAAGCATTTGATGCA
>CM051001.1:4130788-4150788 GCA_027704905.1 Muraenolepis orangiensis | reverse complement strand
TTGTCCTGTACATTTGTCATGGTTATTGACTGTCGTTTTTTTTATCTTAAGAAATGTAACAACGCATGCAACATTTGGATCCTTGAATGTTTGAGCCCTAGTTTGTTCGCCGTCCCAGACCCTATAGCGTGGGACTGAGGATATGAGGCACATTTTTTTTGTGGAGCATGAGGAGATGGAGGAGGAAGAGATGGAGAAGGAGGAGATGGAGAAGGAGGGGGGGGGGGGGGTGTCATCACTTGCAAGGCTGGCAGTACAGTCACATACACGTAGTCCTTGACATTTACAAAAGTCCTGCAGTTCTAAAAATGTTACCACGCAACACTTGTCTTCCATGTCCTAAAAACCCTCTCCCCCACCCAATAGGTGGTCATTTCTCAAGAGTCCACACATTCACGCATTATGTTGTTTAAAGACATACATACAATATTAAATAATTCCCCTGGTATCATGTTTTAAAGCAAAGCAAAATTCACCCTACTGAAGCAGAACCCTATAGATACAAGGGTGTCTAGTGGTGCTGATGTTGAATGGAAGATAAACACGTTTGATACACATTATGTGACATTATCCACCTGTCACTGTGTGACGCCTGTCTCCCTAGATAGGACCAGAATACCAGCACACATCCAGTCGTCACACGCTGTCCTGTGACTGCAATTGGAACGTCAAACTCTGTGATGCAGATAATCAATACTTTAAAAAAATAGCAAATGAAAAAGCACACAATAATATACATATTAATATTAAAAAAAATAAGCACAATCCACAGCCAAGAGTGACCCTGAAAGAAATACCTTCCAGCTTCCAAGGTCTGGCCTTTCTGAAATGTACTTTATGGAGATGCAACAGATTTAAGGCCAGATGTAAACAGAATTGTACATAAGATCTCTGGTTCTGACCTTTACCCTTGCAGTGCGTTTGAGGAAGAACACAAAGACCTGAACTCGAGGGACTAAAGACTTTTAGAATCAATCAGAACACAAGTAGTGGCTCAGCATTGGAGCTGCAATGTAATTCTTTTGGTACCTAAAACGGCCAACATATGTCAATGTGTTTTGTTTTATAGTAGTAGTCAACTAATAGTGCTTCTGAACTATTAGTTTTACTCAATTTGTGAGGCTTAGGCCACAGAGCTGATGTTAACTTAGTGTTGTTTAGTAAACCGTGATTAGGTTGAGAATGAAGATACCAATTATATACTCACACAGTAGTAACTACAGCTTTTATATTATACTGTGATTCTTTATCAAAAGAGAAAAGCCTCAAAGTATTTAACAAACCAAAAAACCAACATGTGACTATTCGTTCCATAAAATAGAGCTGGAAGACCATTTGGAATAAACGTCCGAGAGCAAACTTTAGCAGAACGGATCAAGAAAACCATGTGCGTCTCACCTGACGCGGAGTGCGCTACATTTCACACTTCAGTTTATTATCAACAGCTCTAGTATTAAACACCAAAAGAAAAATGGGAATCGGGAATAATATAATAAGTGCACGTTTGAAACAATAGTACAAATATTTGTTTTCTCTCAAGACAATTAAAGACATTATATACACAGTATGCAAGTGAACTTGACATCTTTCTCACGCCACGACGATCAGCCTTTTATCCAGTCGGCGCTCTTCGCCACACTTTCCAGTTGTGGCTCTCGGTTGTGGACCCGAATGCATAGCAGAATAAAAAGGTGAGATGCAGTAGGAAACTGTACTAAATCACAATAAGGAGAAAGAAAGAAAAAAGCGCAAACCTTGAAACCATCTATAGTGAGCGAGGGATTGATATGCAGTTCTAAGAGGAGTTTAATGTCTTACGCTCTGTTCAGAATTAAAGACCCATTCATGAAAGACAGGTGGGCGGGGCTAGTCTTTTCTATTACATCAATAGATCTTAAGGAAGCCATTTTTTAATAAATATAATAAAAGTGATCTGCCACAATTAATTTCTTGTGGCCCCTTGCTGTGTGTATTCAACAGTAAAAGTAGGTGCATGCACTGCAGGAATCATTCAGTGAGTTATCAGAGACTAAAACAGGACCAACAGAAACCCCTTCATTACTTCACCCAGGCCACAAACAACAAATAAATCATACTTCTTTTTTTTTTAACTGTTAAAATGAGGGCAATGGTTGAGCATTGGACTGGAGACACGCCCGTATGCCAGAGAGACAAACCAAAAGAAGCCCAAAGCATCACGGGGGAAAAAAACAAACTAAGGTTGAAAAGGTCCATAATTCACACCAAGTGGGCCAGTAGTAGCAGTAGAGACAGAACGACATCGGTGGCTGTCCGTCCACGCCATCAGGTGCATAGCGAGGGCAGTGAACCAACCCCCTACCTACCCCAGCTATTCTCTTAAGGTTTATAAAAAGATACACTAGGCTGGCGTCCGATGTGTTAACCGCCATCATTCATCCACCGAACGCTTCCTCCCTGACTCAGACGTCTAGGGGGGATCCAAGGCACACCGACCGTGGCTGGGTTCCCCTCCAAGTGTTCCTAGCCTAACCACCAAATCCTGGAGCTGCACGTGTGGAGTGCATGGCCTCCAGTTTAACAAAAAGAAGACTTTGTTTGCCGTTTCACTCAAAAAACAAACACATAAGTAATAATAATAGAAAAGTGCAAACTAGCGTCACATTTTACAAGCAAATGGTGGAAAGCTATGTGCTATGTGCAATGTTGAATCTGTTGCAGTGCAAAGAAAAGGAACCCAAAGAAATATGAACATGAATCCCCCGAAATAACGGCTACAAACCGTCCCCAAAAGCCCTTACACGGTGGACATTATACGCTCACACACACACACACACACACACACACACACACACACACACACTTAACAGTCCCTTAGGGTCGAGTCGTCAGGAAATCCACTAAAGTCTCAACTGGCACCGCTCTACACACATCTCAGTCAAACCCAAAGCAATCACTTCTAAAGTCACTCTGAGACACGGTGGGACGCCCACACTCAGGAATAGCCTCCATCAGAGGGCCTGGCCCTAGCGCTGGGTCCCCATTAGCTGCTGCTGTATGTGGATAAAGTTCTAGATGTTTCCATGGAGAACAATTCAGGAAGTTGGGGGGGGGGGGGGGGATCCACTATGGACCAGTCATTTTAAAAAAAGTGTTGTTGTTTTGCGTGTCGTTACTTTAAAAAGGTCGGAGATATATTTCACCACAAGAAAAGCAGAAAGCGATGGTGTGCTGGTCTCATGAAGGTGACGTGGTGGGATGTCCAGTGGTTATCGGGACGTCTCCCTCAGAGCGGGGAGACACCCGGGGAGGAACTCATCCAGAGGACGTTTGGACCACAAGTCCCTCTCCCACCCTTCAGCCTCATTTTGTCTTAGCAAACACAAAATCTAAAATTTAGTTTTCTATCAAAATCTTTTTACGAGGAACAGCATATGCAACACAGACTTGGAATATATGGAAGGCTGGGTTTGAAACCCAGAAATTAGTAAACAAAATGATTTTCTTAAAAGAACAAACCAACTAAAGGAGGTTCCAGTGGCGACCGTGGGGATGTTTCTGGAGAGGACGTAACCGGGGAGGGGGGGGGGTGACCACACAGGACCCTTCATGTACTGGGGGAAGGAGGGACTTCTCCACATCGTCATGCATGGGGAAAAGTCCAAGTGCTGGGAATAAACAAGAGGAGGAAGACCCAGGGGACACCGTTCACGGAGCCCCCTCAAACAGAACAATGTTCAATTAAATTAAATGCCAATGAATAATGATGAATTGAAAATTTCCCCCCTGGTTCCTTTTTACAACCAAACCCTCCAAAAACAGACTACTGCTGCACTGCCTACGGCAGCAGCTGGCTCCTCAGTGACTCCGTTTTGTCCCATTTTGAATTCATCTCAGCGGCACGAGACCCAGTGCAGTGGAGGAGACTTAGCAGGGGGGGGGGGGGGGGGGGTCACGGACACCTGTGGCGCTTCCAATTACATGCAGCTCAAAGTTCATCCTGCATCTTGCCTCCCTAACCAATCATTCCCTCAATAGTCCTGTTGGATGTGGGGAGGGGAATAAGCAATGAGGAGTGTAAAAAATAAAAAGAAGGAGAAACTACTCTAACCTCAGTGTGTACCTGCTTGTGATGTCTACAGCCAAGTGGACCAGCTCATGTTCTATACCCTGCCTCTCCATCACTTCCAATGGGCCACTCCTGTTGCCGTTTAACAGCGGCCAACACCAGATAACCAAAGAGAAGATTAAAACAGATTGCACTAGATAGCAAAAACCATGTAGATAAGACCAAGAAACAAATACCCATTGAAGTAAAGAATCTCCACTGGGCCCGACTTTTTCTGTGTTGTTGGACATGGACGCATGGAGATAAGGACGCCATCCGCTTGTCCATAGCACGCAAGACTCCGCCCCCTGCCCTCTAGGCCCCCCCACCCCCGGAGGAGGCGCCTTACGACACGCCGTTCACCAGCGGCGGAGGACTGTCCTGTTTGTCTTTCTTCGGCAGGCGCTCCCGGACGGGCCGCGGCTGGAGTCGCGAGGGCCCGTCGGCCCCCAAGCTCCCCTGGGAGGAGGTGGAAGAAACGCCCCCGGCTATGCCTCCTCCTCCTCCACCACCTCCTCCTGCTCCTCCTCCTCCTGCTCCTCCTCCTCCTCCTCCTGCTCCTCCTCCTCCTCTTCCACCCGGAGCGTGTTGCACGCTGCGCTCGTTGTTCCCGTCCACTCGGATCTGAAGCGTGAAGACAAATAGGAGAGAGAGAGACAGAGAGAGACCGAGAGGCAAAGAGAAAGCATCAGATCTCACCTTTCGTTTTATTAACACCCAATGCTGACAAGCTTTGTTTATTAATATAATTGAATGATTCACATTTGATTTTTTTCCCTTTCATTTAGCTGTGGCAGAAACAAATAATTCTACTGACCTATGTATGTATGTATGTATGCGCATTAAACAGCCATCCGCTATGTACAATGTGCAATGTACAGCTACTGTACATTGACCGTCTGTATATTAAAGGGACGGTGTGGTTATAATGTGTTGCCGTGGGTTAAAGGGACGGTGTGGTTATAATGTGTTGCAGTGGGTTAAAGGGACGGCGTGGTTATAATGTGTTGCCGTGGGTTAAAGGGACGGCGTGGTTATAATGTGTGGACGTGGATTAAAGGGACGGCGTGGTTATGTGTTGAGGTGGGTTAAAGGGACAGCGTTGTTATACTGTGTTGACGTGGGATCAGCGGCTACCTGCAGGGAGTCTTCAGGCCCTCTGGTCTTGGGGTCTCTGAGGTGCCGAGGTCGCGGCTCGCCCCACGGGACGTCCTCGCCTGAGGGAAGGGAGAAGAGCAGTGGTGAACTCTGAACCCTCGAGGCACGACAAGCACGCCTTCACAAGCCAGGAACACGTCCAGCGGTAAGCGTACCTTTGTAGCCTCCTCCTCCCCGTCCTCCTCCTCTGACCCCTCGGCCCCGTGGTCCCCCCCCAGGGACCCCTCCCCTCTTCCTGGTGTCTCCGCGGCGAGGCAGGGTCCCGCCCCCGGACATCAGCTCTTCGGTGGGCGCCAGCGACCAATCATTGAGCTCCTCCCGGTGGTCCGACTCAGTCTCGGAAGCGTTGGACGCTTCGGAATTGGTGCCTGCAGGAGTGGAGGTGAGTGACTTTTCCGAATCTGGATGCAGGAGACAAACAGCCACAGCTGAACCTCTCCAGTGCTTAATTGGCTCCGGCCAATTAAACTTGAAGTACTTTTGAAAATAGCATTTTAAGACCAAGTTTCTGGATCTGCGGCACAATCTAACCACCAAGATCAATTCCGTACATAACCTTTTGGAGTTATCTTGCAAACAGACTGACAGACAAACTGGCAAAAACATAACCTCCTCCCACACTCGATGGCGGAGGTTATGAAAGGGGTACATTCCAATGGGACACACTACAGCAGGTAAACTAAAATCACTACCAACAATCTACCCTTTATTCATCATTTAGTTTATCAGTGACTGAGCATACCTGATGTGAAGGCAGCACCTCCTCCTCGCCTCCCCCTGGGTCCTCTTCCTCCCCCGCCCGCGTAGCCCCTGCCCCCAGGCCCCCCTCCTCCCCCTCTCCCCATGCCGTTGTCGAAGACGTAGGCCTTGTCCTTGAGGCCCCGGGGGCCGCCCGCCCCGCCTCCCCCACCTCCTCCGCCTCCGCCTCCTATCTGGCGGAGCTGCTCGTCAATCTGCAGCCGCTCTAGACGGAGCAGGTCCACCTCCTGCAGAGAGAGGTGTCAGAAAGATATTACTAAGAAGAGGTCACAGATCAATCAATGACCTGAAAAGAGTGCATTTAGTTTACATGTGTTGGGCAAGTATTGGGTCTATAGTAAGGGTTAGGGTTAGATTAGATACATATCTAGTAGACACGCCAAATGTACAAATAAATAAAATCCTCTTCTGAAAGCTTTGGCCACTTCTCCGCCCAGAATGGTGTGCTGTAACACCGTAGGACCGCTGGATCGCAGATGAATAGCAGTATACCGCTACGGCAAGCTCACCTTCAGGTAGTTGAGGTGGTAGTCCAGCAGTACTTTAGCATTGGAGATGCTTTCCTTGGTCCCCACAAACACAAACGGCACCAAGCCCTGGTTTGGAGACAGGAGGGGAGAGATTCAGAGAGCACGCTCAGCACCACATGACCCAGATTAGCTGGTTTAGTTTTTCTTCTAAACGCTGTGGGCCCGGCTGACCTCGTCTGACGGCGGGCTGGGCTTCTTGTCGTTCTCCGGCTCGATGCGAACCCGCACCACGCCTGATTTATCCACCACTTCCTGGATCAGCTTGCCATTCTTGCCAATCACCTTCCCTGCGAGCGGTAGGGGTGTGCCGTCACAAGCAAACATCATCAGGACATAGGCAAGGGCGCAATCACAAGCGGAGGCAAGTCCATATTTACTCTAAGATCTACTTAGGTGTCATACGTCCATACGTCCATACGTCTTCCTTACCTACTAAGTTCCTAGGAACTTTGATGACATCTTCTGCGAACTCCAGGAAACTCCTGGCTTTACGCACAGCCTCCTGGTCCTGAAATCAGAACATGTGATTTACACACCGGCTCTGTTCACTGCAACAGGACAACGGACAAACCTATAAAGGACGGTGGCACTGTTACGCAACATGTCAAAACACCCAGCTGCTTTCTTTTCCTGCTAAAGATGTTGATACATGTGGTCCTTCCTCATCCAACTGATCTGCAAATAAACGGTTTGTTTGAATGTGCTGTAAGATTTAGTGCTCTTTAGTGCTCTTAAGGGCAACTTGTTAAAAATTATGAAATCTGTCTGCTTTTAGAGAGTCAAATGCACAGTGAGAATATCTTATTTTAGTGGACGACGTATGCCTCTGTGTGATGGCTCCCCGATGAACCATCAGGGCATCTCCTCCCTGATTGGAGCAGAGGGAGGGGATGTCTTTAATGTCGTCGGGTTTCAAAATCTTGCTCCCTTGGGTTCTTCTTCTGCACTCCCGTCTTTACAACTCTCGAACCTCCCCTACAGCGGCTTTGATGGCGTTGAATAGCACTTTGTTATCTCTTGCTAAAAAAAAAACCAAGGGTGGTGCTGCTGTTGGCCCCACCTCTCCGTAGATGTGGAAGGTGCAGGTCTCCTCGTCCAGGTCGATGGTGGTCACGCCGGGCACCTTGCGGGCCTGCTGGATGTTGGCGCCGTGAGTCCCGATGGCCAGACCCATCAGGTCGTCACGCACCACAAACTGCTCGTGGAACCTGGACGCCAGCTGTCTGGAGCTCTGTGCACACACACACACACAACATATCAAAACATTATTAAGATTATTGTCAACCGTGTGTAACTTAATGTTAACTTAACTAAAGTCTTGTTTTGTATGCAATTGACCGATGATTGATGAGGACCGTGATTGTATGCGACACAAGGATGTTAATCGGCACAAGTCTAAATGTGGATGATTTGATGCTCTTTATCGGTCACATACACACACAGTGAAATTAGTTTCTCTTCATTTAACCCATCCCAGTATGAGGAGCAGTGTAGGGGGTCCGTTGCCTTGCTCAAGGGCACCTCGGCAGTGCCCAGCGGGTGTTTCGGGGGACTAGAACCGGCGACCTTCCAGTTTCCAAGCCCCAAGTCCCAACAGACTGAGCTACTGACGCTAATGGAGCAGTCAGGATCTTAAGCGGCGGGGGAACTATATGGACCAATCCACAGTGGGTCTAACCATGTTTAAACTGAAACACAGAAGCAGTGGTGCTAAAGCGGTGCAGAGAGGTCCTGGGTCAGGTTCCAGCCGTTCACATCCAGCTTTAGATCAGCAAGTAAAAAATATTCTAATGTGTGTGTGTGTGAGTGAGTCCACACGCCTCCAGTTGTCGGCTGGCCTCTTCGTTGCGCAGCATGAGGGACATCTTGGTGCGTAGGCTCCTGAAGTGCATGTCACTCATCATCTGGGCCCGCCTGGTGCTCACCTCGTTCACAGACTGGGGGAGACAGTCACTAGGTCAGCCACAGCACGCTGAGAATACAGTGGGTGAGGCGCAGGGTGAGACCAGCACTGACCAGGATGACCAGCTGCTTGGTGTCCGAGTCGTAAGTGATGCTGAACGCTCCCACCGCCTTCTTGAAGTCCTTGTGGGTTGACTCCTTGGAGCACCTGCAACACACAATCAGAACCCCGAGTTCATCACACGCCGTACCAACCGCCAACATTGTCACGCATCTAAGCGGCGATACAACAATGGGAACAATGCATCTGTGCTGAAAACCCTGTACAATCGAGAGGGCCCTCAGTAGAGCATACCTCTGCCACACCGTCAAGTCCCCTGGATCCGGATCTGCGCCAAAAACTAAACTGTTCCTTAGCCCATAACTAATCCAACCCCTAAGTGTTCCCTACTTAGGAATTCCCTACATAACCTTTTGAGTTATCTTGCTAAGATACAAACAAAACAAAAAAATTGACTTCATGCCAAAAACTTGAGAATGTGAAGCATGCACACCTTCAAAGTACAGTACAGGTCTGGGAGACCAAACCAGTTTCTCCTGGCTGCACTTCAACATCTGTCATCAATACCATTTGGCTAAATCACTTCCATGTACCGATTCCGCTGAAGAGCATTCAGTGTGCCCGTGCCCGCATCAAGTGTAAGAAATACAGCCCTTCAGTCTTTTGGAATCAATAGGCGTTGGTAGGTCAGAGTTTTGTGGACAAATCAACAGAGAATCACCGTTTATAACAGTGGCAGCCACGCCAGCCCTAAATGGTCTTCGGCACAAGGTACAAGGAGGTAATCAGATTATTTTATTACATTGGTAACGGATGGCCTAGTGAACCCAGGAGAGACGGCTACAATTGTTTGATCATCCGTGGTGTTGATCTTTAGGGAGCGAGAAGAGTTTGGACTGACGATGCTGACAGAAGTGGATGATCCTGTTCCCCCCCCCCCCCCCCACCATCTCAAGCTCCTGCTAAATTTAAATTTAAAAAAAAAGACCCCGTCAATGGAGTTAGTTAACTGAGCCTTCGTTGATCCGTGTTGCTTGTGCAATAGTGAGTGTGCCGCACTGGGTTCAAACTCACGACCCCCGGCACAAGAGGCAGACGCTCCAATAAGGGGAAGCTCAAACCCACGGGCTCTAGCTTAATCGCTGGAACTTCTTTTAGGTGTCGGGGAGTGAGGTTTACACACACCGCACAGAACCACTGGCTGGCTTCCGTTACACTTTCAGAGGTAACAACATTATATACCATATATACACACACCATAGCTCAGTGCTCAACTGCAGGTTGAATGAACCAAGTCAAGGTGACCATGTAGTGAGCTCTAAAGCCCCACTACGTTCCCTGCTCAATTCAGCTGTTTTACCGTGCTTCAGATACACAAAGAGAGCGCTCACATCTGCCGCAGTTCTTCAGGGACGTCCAGCTGGATCTTGAGGAAGGTGTTCTTGCTGGCCGGCGTGTTGGGGTTGACGGGCCGCAACCGCTCCAGCGTCACGATCTCGTTGAGCGTGGCGTCACACGCGGCGTACTCGATGACATAGAACTACCGAGGGATGGAGAGAGGGGGGCGGATGTCACACTACAGACAGTGGGGGCTCTGTGTCCCAGTGACTTAAAACAGCAGAAGAAGAATGAGACTGACAGGAGAGGATATAGAAGCCAAACCAAGCCACTGGAGGGAGAGAGAGATAGATAGAGAGAGCAATCTAAACAATGGGGATTAAAGAAAATAACAGCAAAGGCCACTGCAGGCAGATTGTATATAATCACACACACTAAAGAGGCCCATCTTGGCCACAACCAGGAGGTCTCAGACATCAGCTCATCAGAAATGACTCACAGATTAATCTAATCTAAACTAATTGCCACTTGATATGTGCATTGCATACAACAAAAGTGACCAAAACCATTATTCAAATGACTAAGAGACAGACTACACCGTTCTCTTTAGTCAGAAGACAAAAGCTGCCCATGACCAGGGAAGCAATTTGCTTCTTTTCCCTCTGAATGAAAACGTCACCCAGTTTATAATCGTTCTGTTAAGAACCAATAGGCCAACGTGAGCATGCAATGTGGGTTCAATTCAACCCTGCTGACAGTGAGACTTACCTCTCCTTTGACCATGCGAACCTTGGCCAGCCACCATCCACACGGTTCCTTGTCATTTGCCCTGGAATAGACCTTAAACCAAAAACACACACATTCGAAATATGAGGCAATAGAGGATCCAATATCATTTGGGTTGTTGTACTATCACTATTGTACTATAATTGTACTATCATTACAGTCTTGTCAGAGGGAACCAGAGAACACTGAAAAGTCTATGATTCTCATAGCTAAGAATAATAGAGAGAAGAAGGAGAACACGACCCAAGGCTGCTCAGGCCCTAGTTCCAACCAGGAGGCGTGGCTCCACCCCTTCAGCCCACCACAACACCAGACACGAGGTAGATGACCAGTGAAGAAGACCTAAACAGATCCTACCTCCACTTCATCGTTCTCGTTAATCTCCTTGAGGAAGCCCGTCGGGGGCGGGAAGCGGACGTCCTGGAACTGAATCTGACGCTCTGGCTGCCAACTGGGTTCACACACACACACACACACACACACACACACACACATCAATGGATACATACACTCACATAGGATCGCTTCAAGAGATTGCATGTGCGCGTGTGCGTGAGACTTACTTGTTTTCAAAGGCCACGGTCACGTTTCCTTCGTGAACATCCTTTATGAAGGCCTGCATGATAACCAAATACACAAGTCAGCTAATCAAACCCAACCAAAGGCAAGTAGGAATCCCTGGAGACTATGGAGGCACATGCATAGCTCAGGACTGCTCAGTACTTCTTCTTCACATCTATGTGACTCCTTGGGCAACAGCCCCTCCCTTAAAGCAAGTTGTACTGCATTCGTAGTGGCATCATTCCTACATTAGACAATAGACATTTACTAGGGGAAATTGACTACACCAAGAAGGCGTTTCATAATCTCTCTCACACACACACACACACACACACACACACATACACACACACACACACACACAGTTAAACGAAAACGAAAGCCAATTTCAAATTGAGCCATTTCAAAATGACTCGACCGCCGATAGCCGATCTCTCACACACCTTAACCAAACCCACTCTGGTCATGAAGACCATGGTTGGGATGCAGTGTGTTGACTCAACGAAACCTTAGGAGTTTAATGTCCTTATAATACTAATAATACATCAACTTGGATTCAAAAGTGGGTTGAACCCAGGCTCAACTCCAGTTGCCTACCGCCTCCCGCTGACATCATGGGTCACACACATACAAGACTATTGATATATTGAGTATTTCCCCCTGGACACATAATACTATATTACATTACAAAACGGTGAGGTGATGTCACACGCCTCATACTCAAATCGATTATAAATCGCCAATCCATTATTCTGGTAAAACCAGAATAGACGTATCCAACTTCGGTAGTTTCCTCGGCGTTGTGCCCGGAACACCACACCACTATAACCCCAACGAGTAGGTGTACAGGCAGCTCTCCACCTGATCCATCGATGGCTGCTTTTCCCACCTGATCCATCGATGGCTGCTTTTCCCACCTGATCCATCGATGGCTGCTTTTCCCACCTGATCCATCGATGGCTGCTTTTCCTAACTGATCGATCGATGGCTGCTTTTCCCACCTGATCGATGCCCATAGTAGTCGCTCAAAGCGCTGCGGTCTCAGCTAGTATCTTAGGGAGCTAGGTCGGTAGCTCCTCTATAAGCCCAAAGGTAACACTACTACTACTAGCCTCCGATCCGGGACAAAGGGTGCATAAAACACATGATCAATGCATGATCGATATGTGTCCACCTACCTTGTAGAAAGCCCCGCTGGTCCCCCTCACCTCCACCACCAACTCGTCCATCACGGCCACACGGGCTATGCTATGCTAGCTAGGTAGCTAGGTAGCCAGCCAGCTAGCTTGCTAGCTAGCTAGCTAGCGTCAAGCTAGCCGAGGGAGAAGTGACAACAGGCCGCGGTAAAACCAACGGCTATAACGGTTTATCCGGCTCGGACCCGTCACCAAATACACACGTTCGCTCCTTTGTATGTGTATATATGTATATATATATATATATATATATGTGATGTTTTAATGTGTCGTCATCTACGGCCAAGGCGGACCGGAGGAAAAGGAAAAGAGGAATAAAGCGGCTTCGCAAAGTGCAGTTGAGTTGTGTACTGTTGACGTTAAGTGATCATTAGGTGCGTCAGCTGCTATTGGGCCGCTCCGCGTGACGTCACGCGTCGAGTTTGACGTCCCGGCATGACGTCGCTGTTAGCGACGACGTCACCTTGTTCGTTTTATCCATGTTTTTTTAAGGGCATTTTTTTTATTATACGGCAAGACTTTACTATTGTCATGTCAACATTTAGAATAAATATATATATATTTTAAACGTTTAGTGGTATCATTTCTGGCATAGCAAGTGTGTATGTTATATATGTATTTATTATCATATTGTAATTTTAATCACATGCATTTTTCACACAAACAATATAGCCAGCATTCACAAATCCCCCCCTTTGTGCCAGAGTTAACCATCATTTATATATAGTATATATATAAATGAATATATAGTAGTTATATCATAGTCCTAAAGAGCAGGGTCAAACCCCTCCTATCCAATCAGCACCTTGAATAGCAACCACTTCCCTATTTAAGAAAACTAAATAGCATTTTTTTTGTAGACACTCAACTAAAGATCAGTTGGCAAAAGTAGTGACAAGCTAAAGTATTCTAGCAAATTGGTGACTGGATGCTGGACTGAATCGTTATAATGGCCCTTTGACGAGTTGAACAAGATTGACAAGATTCCCAGTGGGCAATTAAATGTGCATTTCACTGTGCAACTTGTGCGTGCGTGTGTGTGTACGTGTGTGTGTGTGTGTGTGTGTGTGTGTGTGTGTGTGTGTGTGTGTGTGTGTGTGTGTGTGTGTGTGTGTGTGTGTGTGTGTGTACGTGTATGTGTACGTGTGTGTGTGTTCTTAACTTACTGAAGGTGATATAAGCGGAATACATTATTAACTTAATGATACATTTGTTGTATTAGTTGTACTGTAGCAGTTATTGATTTCAATCTTCAGATTCGGTTTGTTAGTCAAATAAGTTAACACAGTTAACACAGGAATTAACATGCAAGAATTTGTCTTGGTGAACTGCTGGAAAAAGAACCAAGCATAATGCAAATGAGCGTTTTCAGTACTGTGCATATTAAACACTACTATGTGTGTAGGTATTAGTCAAATAATAAACACTGTACGTCACCAAATGGCAACGCATGACGTTCTTAGCAGACCCGGCGTGTCTGTGAGAGTAATACAGAGATGATAACAATTTCTCCAAGCAATCTCCACCCTTCTCCAAGCAATCATTCAGTTACTGTTTGGAGGAGGGTTTGTGAGTCAAGGTGGATAAGTAGCTCCCATTGGTCAAGGGGGCTGGTTCAGTTTGAGCTGTTGGAAGGCATCATACACTATCCCATGTGATGAGAGAGGGACCTGGGTATAGAGAAGCCAAATCCACAATGAACCGTGTTGTGTCTGAATCAGCTCAGATAATTTGGCTCCCACATATCACAGCAGTCTGGACATACTGTACATCCCAAAGATGAGGTGACCAGTGACAGAGTGGATCATCAAACCATATGTTCAGGTGATCCAGAGATGGAGAGGCTTTATCATCCTTAAAGCCAGGAGCATACAAATAAGTACTTCTGGCTGGTTAGGCATCTCCAGCTCCTTGGTATCCTGGGCAGCGGTTCCCAACACCTTGGCCTTGGTCCTCAGAACAAGGGATTCTTCCTCCCCTTTCAGCGTTGGTTTGCTTGTGATTTTATTTTTTTAATTTAAAAATCGAATTGTTTTACAGAACAAATGATGTATTGTAATTTTTAAGTTTATTTTCTAGCTGGTAGACTACATCTTCCACACAGCAATGTTTGCAATGTAACATGAGATGCATTTCTAACCATAAACTACACTTACACAAACACAAATAGATGATGAAGAGTGCAGATAAAGTTTTTATTTTCTCCTCAAGCAGAGCACAGTGACCCCTAAATGGAGACATGTTGATATAACTTTAACTGAGAAAGCAGAATAACAACATGTAACGTGATCTGGATCCGTTGGTGCAGTTAGCATCCCTAACTCCCGGGACCAACGAGACAGGAACCATTTAGAATGTTTACATTTTAATTGCCACATGGAAAGTCAACGTTAGCTGCATCATATTATGGAACCAAATGAGTCCCAAGTTACTGAAACCTTGGAGAGGAAATCTCTTTTTGACATCTTTATCAGAAGCCTTATGTAAGAATGTAACATATTTAATCGGAAGCTAATGCAAAACATACAGTAGAAACACAAGGGGATATACGGCAGAACAAGAATAACATTGAACTGTGTCTTCTCATCCTGAATAAGGATACAGAAATAATATTTAAAATGTAAAAATAACGAAAACGAAATATTTAAGGCTTTTGAGGTAATGATTATTTGATTTGATTTACTGTCCCACGATCAAGTGTCATCATCATAGACTCATAGCAAATTCAACTAGACTGGTAACTGCCAGACTTTGGGGCCACATTTATTAAAAAAAGACAATCCCACATTTTCTTCTTGTCTTCTTCTCGTTACCACTTTTACAAACAACATTGATTATATGTAAATATGCTTATTTTACTACTACTTACATCCATACATTCTTTCTTGTAGAGGAACATACTGTAACGTTTAGCTGAACTGTCTCACTATCTAACTAACTTTCAGTAAGACAAGTCATTCTAAATCATGATCTAAATGTGGGTTGAGTATTATTTGCTGCCATAGCTAAAATACTGGAAGTTATTTGGACTTTCACCAGTGATATATTGCATTGATCATCAATCTAACCTGTATTAAAGGACAGTTAAAAGTGACATAGGCTGTACAATTCAATCTAACCAAGATAAACAATATAACAACCATACAAATGCATCCTAATACTTCATAATATAATTATATTAAAGTCTGTTGAGTTCATAAATGAAATGCAGGCACATATTTCCTTTTTAACAAAATGTCATTAGATCACATTAGGCTGATCAGACAAGATTTAGGAGGTCAAATAGCTACCAGGGATGCACACGTCTGATAACATGTCTTAGCCATCTCTTTTAGACAGTTATCTTTCAAGTAAAAACACCATCCCATACTCTCTTGTTTTATTATACTGCATTGCTGGTTAACATACGACCATATTTGAATGTATTGTAATTTTAAAATCCCTTTTTCTTCAAACTCAAAGGTGTATTTCATAGTACAAGGCAGAATCCAGAAAAACCTCTTCCTTTTGCAGTGTTGCTGTGTTTTCCTCTCAACCTGCTCTGACCACTCAGTCTCAGAACTTTGGTCCCGCTGAACATTTCAGTAAACAAACAGTGTGCTCTTAAAGCAGTAAAAACGTCAGAGTGCAAACACCCAACACCTCCTCGGCCTGTTCCTGACTCCGGGGTCACTCCTCTCTCCAACACATAGGACCAATGCATGAATTTAACGAATATCCCATGAAGGAAATCCAAACAGAAATGGGGGAGCAGAGCTTATGGTGGTACCCTGTGTGTGTAAATGCCGGCTACACTAATGCCTTTAACGTTAAGGAAGCAATGACACAGCCATCGCAGCAGGAGGGCCTCACAGTAAGTGTCTTTTAGATTAAGGCCTGGGTTTCCAACAACAACACAAACTCATACAGTCCCAAAAGCACAAGGGCCATTTGTTATTGTCAATGAAATGGTGATATGTAACAGAAACAAAACTTCATGCAGGCAGTTATGCAGCCCCCAAATCGTGGAATACTCTCATACAAATGGACTCCAATTTGTAAATTGACCTCACTTTACATATGTGGAATGACTAAAGACCTGTGTCTGAAACCAGCGCTGTGAGCGTTCCATGAGAACAAAGGCTTTTTTGTTTGAGTACTCTGAGGCCAGAGGTTAGAATCAGTCCGCTCCAAGACAGATGGAAAGGTATTTGGGATATTTTATTAAGGTCCCTCTGCAAAGTGGCTTCCAGTGGTCGTGCTGACCTGAATTGATCGATGAATTGAACACATGATTGTTTTGTTAGTTGCAAATAGAACTAGATTACGGTAAAAACAGTCTCCCTACTAAGTCTTAACAGGAATACCATGGCCTGACTGTGACCAGTGAATGTAGCCATTGCTCGGTAGTAACGTTTCAAGTTGAATGTAGTTTAGGTGGTAGTAGTATAGTGGGAGTGGATGATGAGGAAGTGCATTGAATGAGTATGTCGCTGCCACAGACACTGTGATTACCTTCTATTATGTCCATTTAGAAGAAGTATTAAGAAGAAGCTTAAGAGTGTATCAGAACTTGAAATTGGTTTCAATCCACCATATCACTTTAGTTTGACAGAGCTAATTGACCATTATAAATTATAACATAAAATATTAAAAAACTCAAAATAGTATAATATAAAAAAAACATATATAAATACAAAATAATGCATTGGCACATAAAGCTTCCAAAAAACGATGGCCCTGAAATCAACACAAGCTTATCTTCCAATTATTCTGAGTCCATACCGCTGTTTCAAGAGAGAGACGGCCTTCAACTAGATGACATACCACCTCTGACGCTTCGATTAGTATGTGTCTTATACATGGACCTGCAAAGGAGTTCAACCACCCAGAGAGACGGAGACTAGAGAAAGGTAAACACTCCACTGATCCTGGGTGTGGGTACCGGTCAGTGAGAATCCTATTAGTAGAGATATACAGTACAATAATAATAATAATAATAATATGTAACCTCTATTAACAGTATGCTATATATAACAGTATGTAACTTCTATTATCATCTCCTCCCCAAACACTGCCTCAGCTCCCCCTTTCTATTATCCTCATCTTCCTCAACGGGGACACCTGTGGCCCACATATTGAGTGGCATGGATTGCCCTCCCCCCCCCCCCCCCCCCCCCCCCCCATGCCCTCTTCATATCTCTTCATTTCCACTCGAAACGGGCAGAAGAGAGAAAGATTTTGAAAATAAACAACACCTAAAAACGAAGCCCCCCCTCTCTCTGTTCTCTCTCTCCCTGTGTCCCTAAGTGGTGCATTCCCAAACCTGTGGTGGAGCTACGATAGACTGGGAATGTGATTGACAGGCAAGATGGATTCCCTGAACCAATCAGGGAAGAGGGACGCCCTGTTTGGTAAGTAAATGAGCCGGAGCTGTCTCATACGGAGACATCAGCCGGAACATATATTCTCTCATAACACATTTGACTCACTAATAGCCGACGGATGGCTGTGGTAAGTCTAACAAATTACACTAACAATGATAGCTGTTTAATCTTACTTAAAGCACCTTCAACACGATGGCTCCAAACCTGCTCAATCCACTGACAGGACATATGGTAAACTGATTGGACATCAGTCTGGCCAACCCCTCTCGTCTCCCCCTACACAATGCAGCCAATGGTCTCTCTGTCTCTCTCTCTCCTCCTCTGCTGTCATCTCTCTCTCTCTCTCTCTCTCTCTCTCTCTCTCTCTCTCTCTCTCTCTCTCTCTCTCTCTCTCTCTCTCTCTCTCTCTCTCTCTCTCTCTCTCTCTCTCTCTCTCTCTCTCTCTCTCTCTCTCTCTCTCTCTCTCTTTCTCTCTCTCTCTCTCCCCCCTCAACAGGGACAGTTAGTCTTTGTCTCAGCCTCTTGTGTGAGCCTCACTCGCCCGTCCTCCCTCTCCACGTCCCGGTAGAGTAAGGACTTCTGGGCCTTGAGGCGGCAGGCCAGGGACATGAAGATGGAGTCCACGTTCTGGCTCTCCCGCGGGTCCTTGGCCGACGTCTCGAACAGCAGCATGTTGTGAGCGTCGGCGAACTTCAGCGCCATGTTGGATGGAACCTGAGAGACACAGAGAGAGAGACATGTGTATATATCCATTTAGATTTGTTTGACATTTTTTGCACTTATTACATATATTATCTTATTACACTTTTTACATTCTTAACAATGTCAGTGTACATCTCCTGCTTGGCAAAGTCCTTTAAATTGATTGAGACGGTAAGGAGGCAGAGATAGAGAGAGAGAGAAAGAGAGAGAGAGAGAGAGAGAGAGAGAGAGAGAGAGAGAGAGAGAGAGAGAGAGAGAGAGAGAGAGAGAGTTGTTTTAATCTGTACATTTGTATTACATTGTTTAGAACTGGATTCAAACCAATTGACCCTCACCTGTATGTGGTCCACCAGGTCACACTTGTTGCCGACCAGGACGCGAGGCACCGAGGCAGAGACACGGTGCCCGTTACACTCCTGTACCGGGACACAAATACCACTATTGATCACTATTGATCAATACATACGGATTATTATTCTTGTATGATGGTCCTGTTGATGCAAAGTCTCCCAAGTGCAAAAATAATTATACAAAAAAACACAACTGTTCACAAACAAATCATATGATGGTTTTTTTTCCAATGAATATTAGCATCATATAATGATATTTCAAGAACTTTATATGTCACATATACACATGCAGGATGTGCAGTGAAATAAAAGTGGCAGTGCCTTACAGAAACTGTGCAAAATACAATATTTTGCACAATATTTTATACAATATAGAGTATAGAAAAAATGCAATGCAATAAACTATGTATAAACTAAGTATATACAAATAAATACAATATATACCAATCAATGCAATAGTATTAACAATTGAGTTGGGAATTTTACATATAATATGAATTTTAGTACTTTCAAAGTGTATCAATTAACAGCCGATATCTTCCCCCAACACAAATGAAATGCTATCAGACCAACAGAATGCCAGTATAGTTAGAGATAGCGTCTGAGTGACTGTATTAATTCATCCCAAAAAGCAATCTTTTTATTTAGTTTTTTTAATACTTTATATATTTTTTTAATGGTTGTTTTTAAAGAGTGTCTTCAGGCCTGCTACACAATTTCGTTGTACTTTGCACATTGACATTCAAGGCACTTTGATTCAGATTCCACCATGTGTGTGTTTTGCTGCTGCTGCTGCATCCTGCATGGACCACCGCTGACTGACCTGGATCCAGGTCTGAAGGTTCCGGAAGGAGTTCATCTTGGTCACGTCGTAGACGAAGACCACGGCGTGGACGTTGCGGTAGTAGTGCTCCACCATGGACTTCCGGAAGCGCTCCTGACCGGCCGTGTCCCACACCTGGACCTGAGAGAGGCACCGCACGGACAGTGGGTTAAAGTGTGTGACGTTGTTCTAGTGTCTCTCTGTGACTTAAAGGAGAACTTTATTGCTTGTCAACCGTATCTCCATCTCAATCCGCATGGGACATAGTGTGAAAACTAAACCTTATCTCCATCTATCTATTAGGGATATAGCGTTAAAACCCTAACCTTCCCATCTATAGGATATAGCTAAAACGACTAACCTTATCTCCATCTATCTATT
>CM051001.1:4103288-4118288 GCA_027704905.1 Muraenolepis orangiensis | reverse complement strand
AACTCCCGTCCTCCATCATGTGGATACCGCCCTGAGCGGTGAACCTGCTGTGGGGCACCAACGTGGTGCGTCCGGGCAATGTCCACGAAATCTCCGGTTTGGGAATACCCGAAGCCACGCAGGCTAACGTCACCGGCGACCCTCGGTGTGCCCTGGTGACCGAGGCCGGTGCGTTGGTGATGCGTGGCGGGTAAACCATCACGGTGACCGGGTAAGACAGGGTGGATGAGCCGAACGTGTTGGAGGCCTTGCAGACGTAGGTTCCCTTGTCAAACGTGGCCACCTCTTTCAGCTGGAGCGTCCCATTGGCAAAGAAAGAGAGCCGGCCGGTGTGGTGGGGCTTGTCCAAAAGACGACCGCTGGGTAGAGTCCACGAGATGGACGCCTGTTGCCAGCCATCCACAGAACAGGGCAGATACAAGCTGTGGCCATAGGTGATCTTCATAGCACCTGGATCAATTAAAACGTATGCTTAGTCAACATGACTATCACAAACTGCTAACGATTAACAATATGCTCAACAATATGATGTCTCTAATAAAACAACTGTAACATCTATGGACCTGGTCATGTAGAGATGAAATACAAACGGGTAATATGGGAATTGTAGAAGAAACTAAATATAATAAGATGAGATGATAGGATAAGATAAGATATTTACCTGTAGCTCCTCTGATCACCGGCTTTCTTCCTGCCTCCAGGGCATAGCGCTTCTCGGCTTGACCTGCCACATTTTTGGCCACGCATCGGTACACTCCCTTATCGTTTGCCACCGGTTTAGAAATCCTGAGGGTCCCGTTTCCATGGTGATGGACAAAGCGCTGGAGCGCCCTACCGGGGGGTAACATGGTTCTGTTCGGTAGGATCCATGCAAACTCTGGGCGTGGCTTACCCCGGGCAGGGCACTCCAGGATAATCTCCCCGCTGTCCTGTTTGATCGGTAAGATTTCAATGTTCGGAACAGCAAAGCTGGGTTTTTCAGCTATGGACGCCACCTCAAGCTCGACCCAAAGCGTGGCTTCACCTCCTGTGTTTTTTGCCATACACGTGTACCTCCCTTCGTCGCTTTTCCTCACGCCTCTCAGCTCCAAGCTCCCGTTGCGGTGCACTTGGAAGCGACCGCCCAGGTAAGGCGTGGGGAGCTGCTGGCCGTAGGGGGTGATCCATGACACCCTGGGTTCAGGGTAACCCTCCGTTCTGCAGTCCAGCTGAGTGGTCTGGTAGGACACAGCCAGAACCCTTGACAAACTCCTGCCCTTGGCTCCATTGATGGAAGGCTCCTGGGCCTCCACCTCCATTTGGAAGTTTTTTATATCCTCGCCCGCCGGGTTTCGCGCAATACACGTATATTTCCCCTGGTCCGTGAGTATCACCCTGTTTACAACTAGTACTCCGTGTTCCATGACTTGGTACCTATCTGAAGATACAGATATGATATGATGGCCCGGTGAGATCCACATAATCCTCGGCCTTGGCTCCCCTGTTGCCTGACAGACAAACTTAGCAGACTCTCCCAGCCTGGCCGTCACCGTCAAATGGGATTCTGACCTAATCTTCGGAGCATTGGGCGCAACTTTGACACTGACTTTTCTCTCGTCTTTGCCCAGTTTGTTCTTAGCGTAGCAGGTGTAATCGCCTTCATCTCTTTCACCCATCTGCTGAAGGAGTAACGTTCCGTTGTCAAAGATAACAAAGCGCCGGTTGCGAACGCCGCTGTCGTCCGATTGGAGAGCGTTATTGATTACGGTTCCATCTGGGAGGCTCCAGGACACTTCTGGATTGGGGAGACCGGAGGCCACGCAGTCCACCTAGGAAGGAGAAGAACAAGAAGAAGGGAAACAGACCACAGACTAGCGTTAAAATTCAATGAATCATTGGATTCCATCTTCATGTACTTTTATTGTAAATTTTGTATACCTGGAAGTTCTGCCCATAGGTAACATGGGGCTGGGTAGGTCTCAGGTGTTCAATCTTGGGAGGGGTCATCAACACATCAACCTGAGAAGATAAAGACACACACCGTTGTATGCTCTGGTCTACCAGAGGCTGCTCTGCGTGAACGCACAAAACGCGTGAGCACTATAGGGGGAAAGGGGTTAATACCAACACATAGGATTTCATTATCTACCCAATATTAAACAGAGGAAATGTTTCAGTCAGTGATATCTAGCTCATAACTATTGACTGACCTGAAAAAGTTCCACGTCCTCCCCATTGGGACGCTGAAAGAGACACATATAGTTTCCGCCATCTAATTCTGTAAGATGTAGGATCCTCAGAGTCCCGTTACGAAACACCGTGATGGGACTCTCTGGGCTGGAGACCAAGAGGGGGAAACAAGTGTGGAACATGGAAGTCAATGGCTCCCCCGTTTACAATTGTATTCACAAAAAAAGAAGGCAGCATTGGAACATGATCACGAACATTCCGTCCACCTGTATTGATGTTCCATTACGGTTTTGGAGGGCAGCTGCCAAATGGTTCCCCTCGTGGATCCAGTGGACTCGGGGCAGTGGAGGAAGACCGTGGAGCCGTACATGGCGGAGACCAGGTGGCGCTGGGACGGCCCAGGGGCGGCGTGGGGGTCGTAGGGTGGGGGGGGAGGAGCAGCGGTCGGGGGGGCATCAGTTTGGATGACCAGCTGGATCGTCCTTTTGGCCATCCCAACTGCATTTTTCGCCGAACACTCGTAACTGTAATCACATACAGTTCAAATGTTTCAATAAAATCGTTGCCAACAGGATTGTATTCAATATAGAATAGCTTTATTGCATTGAAGGACACCTGGAGTGCATTTCTAAAGTAAAGAGAATGTGGTTTACATTTAGCAAAAATGAAACAGATTCAGCCGATAAGTGTACGACTCCAAACAGCATATGTGGTAGTAGGGCTATCAGTCCCATACCTCCCGCCGTCAGCCAGGGCAGCATTCTTCACATACAGCGTCCCGTTGGGAAAGACAAACAGCCTGCGGCCCAAGAACTGGGATGTCTTCACCTGGACCCCGGCTGGGATGGTCCACCTCAACACCGGCTCCGGCTCTCCTTTTGCGGAGCAGTGGATGTACACGCTCATCCCTGTTTAGACCACCACATGGCAAATTCAGACATGTCAGTTTGGCTCCAGATTGAAATAGACTTTTGTCACATAACTCTGAGAACTGAAGAGCAGACCTGGCTGGGCGAGGACGGTGTCTGACGGGCCTTCCTGGATGCTTGGCGGGAGGGCCGCCACGTGGAGGTTATAGGTCACGGTGTCGGCGCCCGCTGTGTTGCTCGCGATGCACTTATAGTCGCCTTTGCTTGAGAAATTGGCTGCCTGGATGTGGAGGGTCCCGTTGGGCAGCAAGGACACCGGGGGTCGGGGAGCCTGGACTGACCCCACATCACGGACCATGGTCCGGTTGGGAAGGATCCAGGAGATCTTGGCAGGCGGTTTGCCAGAGGAAAGGCAGTGGAGATGGATGCTCTGTCCCAGGTAGGCTGCGACCTCTCTGGATTTGGGAGGTTGGATCTTGGGAGCCTCCGTCTCGACAGCCAAGGTGATCACCATGCGGTCCGATCCGAAGCTGTTGCGTGCCGTGCAGAGATACTGGCCTCGGTCCTGGAGCTGAACATTCTTAATGACAAACGTGCCATTCGTGTGGACCTCAAAACGCAGTCCATGCTTAGTGTTGGCAGGGATGCTGGCACCTAGTCCAAGGTAACAGGCAGGCAGACAGGAAAATTAGCTACAAAATGAGAGAGGCTGCTTCCTGCTTCCTGCTAAAATCTTATATGTACCCAATAGCATGTGAAGTGCATAATACACTATAACACTATGCATCACGGGACACTACACCCGCATAAATATCCCACAATGCAATGCAGTAGTGACACACAACACGCTACAATGGCCGACAGGTACCAAAGCAGCTCTGGCGTAACGCCAATAACAGTTACGCACAAGGAGGCTCTCAGGAAGAGTCGGGAAAATATTCAATCAAAAGTATCTTGAACGAGAGGACACTGTAGCAGTCTATTCCATTAAAATTGCTTTTTCCTCACACACACACAGGTGGATGAGTAATCCGGTATTTTGTATGTTTTGACAAGTTTAAGCAAGCAGAGCAGATGGCACATGCATACGGATGGTACTGCTCTGGAGTGTGTGTGGTCGGTGGCTGGTTGAAGCAGCCTCCCCTGGCTTGAGTCAGACTGATTACACTCTGGGGGTGGGTGAGGCCGCACACCTGTGTTGCATCAGAATAATCAAGGCCCACACGTTAAACCAGCCATCAGCACACACACCCTAGAGGAGCCCTGACATGTCAGCATTCACCATCTGCTCTGACTACAAAACATTCTCAACCCTGCAAAGGAACCGGTTTCTACATAACATCTACCTCTGTCCTGGTGTGGGAGGAGCTACTGCCACACACATCAAATGTTCATTATCTGTAAGTATTTTTCAAACTTTTAAAAACGGGTTTAACATAATGTATTACCCTCTATGCAGTGTGAAAGTGTGCATCTGGGATCACAGAACATGTTGATATCTGGCGTTCTCTTCCATACCCGTGGAGACTTTGGTCCATGTGAGGCTGGCCGCCGGGCTGCCGGACACATCGCACGGCAGGTACACGTCGCTCTCGGCGACCACCGACACACTCCTCGAGGTTGCCGTAGTGATATGGGGTTTGTGCCCCGCACCGCCGCCCGCCGCGTCCATGGGCCCGGGGAGACGTGGTACCGCAGTGGGTCGCCGTGAACTGATCCTTCCTGCTGGAAGACAGTCGTCCTTTGTGAGATGGACACTCTCACTGCTACTACGTCATCTTAAGGCGCTTGCACACGTCCCCAACAAACACAAATGCCAACAAACAACATCAGGCCGGTGGGCCGGATCAAGGTTTTTTGTCGACAAACGTGGGATCGTGGAATCCCTATTGGACCACTTGGCTAACGTTTTGAACTTGGGGCAGTGTGCAAGCACCTTCAAAACTATTCTTGACTGCAAACACACCTACCTCCAATGGGCCATCGACTTCCATACGAGAGTGCAGGGGTGGTGTTTGGGCGAGGCAAAAAGGTTGGCGAGAGGTCAAAGGTGGAGGAGAAAGGGGGAGCGGCCGGTTGGACGGGTCTCAATGTGTCGGCCACGTTCGGAGGAGGTGTCACCCCGGGAGGTTTGGGTTTGTAGGGTTTAAAAAGCGGCAGAATGGGGAGTCTGGAATTGCTGGAGGACGAGGGGTGGTGGCGGGGGATGATGTGAGGCTTGGGGGTGATCGGGAGGGTCACCCTTCTCCCCAGCTGAGCGATGCGATCAAGCTGTGCCTAGCACAACATCCAAAAAGGAGATTGGAGAGGAGATTTTATTAGACAAGAAGCATACATCACAATAATATTTCAAAGACGTCTAGTTAGATCACTAGGTCACATATATTTGATGTAACATTTCTATGTATAGTAATATATCTATGTATATTACTTAGGATCATACCTGCCTCGGTGATCAAACCATCGTAATTGTCTCTAAGACATCCATTACCAATATCATTTGTCACATTATATTTATGGTGAGAGCATGCCCACACTAAATGCTGTTCGGCAGAATCGGTTCAACAAAATAATTTTACATTTGAATTGCACTGGTTACGGATGTTTTAGTGAAGCCTGGAGAGACGGTTAAGATGGTTTGATCAGCTAGACTCATATTGTCCTATGACTGCTGCTTTACAATCCCACACCACCTATCTCATGCCCTATCCTTTCAATCCAGCGCTTTCCCGCCAAAAGTCAACCGATGCCTAGACCCAAAACCCACCCAAAAGAACCAAACAGAACGTTTAGGAAAATTCATACTTTGGGAGGGAATGAGGAGTAAGCATTATATTGTACTTGTTGCATATGGCAAATAAATATTTTGGATCTTGAATATTGAAAACAACAATGTCTGACATACTTGTCTGTATCTGTTCCTCAGCTTGGAGAACATGACGTGATCCCTGGCCTGGGAGTCGCTCCCTGGATTCAGATGAGACCCACCACCAGAAGGAGGAAGATGAGGATGAGGAGGATGATGATGTTTGAATGACGGTAGAGGGTTGTGTGACTTAGTGTTTGATGGAGCAGTCGGCTTCGCTGTTTCTGCTGTGATCTCTGGACGGTTGGTGACCACGGACCAGGGTCGGTTCGTGGGGAAAGGAAACAGCCCGGGGCCTACGACAGAACATACTTATGAACATACTTTAGAACATACTTCATGAAGCTGGCCTTCCTGATCATAGCAGTGGAAAAACACTCAGTTGTAACCTGACTTAAGTGACAAATACATTTCAGAAGCTGTGCCTTTATTATTACATTAGTACACACACACACACACACACACACACACACACACACACACACACACACACACACACACACACACACACACACACACACACAGAGTGTGCTCTTAGCAATGAAACAACGTGTATGTACATTTGTGTATTGTTTTGTATTTTAGCATTTCTGTAAATTTGTCATTTTTGTCATTTGTAACTGTTGCACATCTTCGGAGCTGGTGATGCCACTAACTCTATATTTTTATATACTTAGTTTATTGCAGTTTTTCTATTTTCAATTTTTCACATCAGAGAGAGACTTCACCTTTTCGGGGTCGAGTAGAAGATCTGTCCCCCGGCCCAGAGGGATGGAGGACATGGTGGTGGTGTTGCTGATGATGATGATGATGGTGATGATGATGGACGGAAGGCCAGTTTGAGGATGAGGGGTTGTGTGGAAGCGGAGCCTTTTCATTATTTTCTTGCCCTTCTGCTTCAGCTACAATTTCACCACCTTCCTCTTTCACATTCCAGTAGTTTTTTCTGTGGTTTTCATCCAAAGCGGGAGTATGTCCGCCTGGTTGGTTGTGCTTCTGAAGCCCGGGGTGGACAGGGTCCACTCCGGGAATTGCTGTGCTGACCGGTTTTGGTCGTGAGTTTTCATAATCTCCCCCCACCGTTTTGTGCCGGGAATCCTCTCTTGTGGTTTCTCCGTCTGCATGTGAAAACGTAGGATAATTTTCCTGTGAGGAACCACGAGGTTTACCGTGGGATGCTGGTCTTTTCTGGTTTGTTTTATAGATGTTGTGTTGCGTGTCTCTCTCTTTGTTTCCTCCTTCAATCCTTGTGTTTTGCCTGCCCTTTGTTTCTCCTGTAAGCTTGATCTCTCCTTCAGATGTGTATTTTTCGTGTTTCCTATTTGCCCCCGAGTCTTCATTGCTATTCTCAACGGCCATGTCAGTCGGATGAGGCACATTGTCAGGTTTCGGTTCCGAAAAGGTTTTTGGATTTTGCAAATGATATCTACCTGAAGAGGTTAATACTTTGGAATCAACTTCCTTTGTTGGTGTTGGTGTTGTCTTAGTAAGGCCGGGACTCTTGCTTATCATATCTATTTCCTCTTCATCCAAGTTATCGCCGTACTTGTAACCAGAACCTTCTGATTCATAATCGTCGTCATCCTCTGGTGGGTCATTTTCCCCGGTGGTTGGAGCCACGGTTGTCATCTTTCTGGTTGTCGTCGATGGGGTTGCGGTCGTAGACTCTGCTGTTGTTGTTGTTGATGTTGCTGTTGTTGTTGTTGTTGATGTTATTGTCGTTGTCGGCATTGTTGTTGACGCTGTGGTTGCCGGTGTTGTGGTTGCTAGGGTAACTGTTGTTTGGGGATTGCTGATGGAGTGGTGGGAGGAGTTTAGGTGAGCATGAGGTCTTCTAATTGATGGATTTCTCTGTCTGTAAGGTGGCCTCCTTCTGTTGGGCCATCTCGGGGAATACAGAGAGGTCCTCGTTCTCTCCCCAATCCCCCGACCTCCTGGCTGTTTGTTGAGAGGTTGGGATGTGGCCTTTATGGCGGGTGCGTTGGTTCTGCTGTCTGTCATGTCTGTGATTCTGTCATTGACTTTGATGGATGGTGCTTTACTTCTGGAGGGCTGGACGACAGGCTTTTGCACCACTGGTTGTAAAACCATTTGCTTCTTTGTTGCGTGAACCAGGTCCACATTTATAGTCTGTTGTCTCTCATTGGAGTAAGACTCCGTAGCAGTCTGTTGCGTTGTTATATCTGGAATGATGAAGTTAGTGGCATCAGTTATAGAAACATATGTGGTTGTAGAAATAATAGCAGCAGTAGTATGAGTAGTAGGAGTAGTAGGAGTAGTAGTAGTCGTCGTCGTAGTAGTAGTAGAAGTAGTTGAAGGAGTACTGGTATAGATCCATCTGGAGGTACTTGTTTTGGCTTGTTCAGTAGTAAACCATTCAATGCTAGCCTCTGTGTGCATAGTGGGTAGAGCAGTGGTAGGTTTAATGCTAGCATCTGTGTGCATAGTAGGTAGATCAGTGGTAGCTTTAATGCTAGCCTCTGTGTGCATAGTGGGTAGAGCAGTGGTAGGTTTAATGCTAGCATCTGTGTGCATAGTAGGTAGATCAGTGGTAGCTTTAATGCTAGCCTCTGTGTGCATAGTGGGTAGAGCAGTGGTAGCTTTAATGCTAGCCTCTGTGTGCATTGGAGGTAGAGCAGTGGTCACTTTAGCATTGACTTTTGCCAATATCTCTGCCCAGTGATTTGGATCTATTTCCTTGGCAGACTTGTAAGGCTTTCTGTTTGAATCTTTTATTCTTTTTCTTTTCAAAACCCCTCCAGGAATCCTCCGGTGTGTTCCAACCCTTTTTGGTGACTGTGTTGTAACAGTGCTTTCCTGGTAATCGAACCCTGAGCCTTCTCCTTCCTCATCCCTGTTGACCAAGATCGTGGACCCTCCCACCTTCTGTTCCTTGGACTTTTCCTCTCCATCGGTGACTTCTACCAGGTGTGAAACCATGTCGACTCCGTAGATGTTGGAAGCCATGCAGCTGTACTCCCCCGCCTCGTCTTGGGTCATTTTCTTCACCACCAGCGTCCCGTTTGCCAACACTTCTGCCTTTTTCGCCTGCTGTGTGGGAAGAAGAATCTGATTCTTGGACAGGTACCAGACTGTCTGGCTGGGCTGCACCGTGGTCACATTGCAAGGCAGAGAAAGAGTTTGTCCTTTCTTGACGATCATTTTCTCTCCATTTAAAGCCGTGGGACTAAGCAAGCGTTCTTTGACGGTAAGCCTCATGGGAGCTAAGTCCACGCCAGCTTGGGTTTTGACCAGGCAGTGGTACAGGCCTGCATCTGACAGGCTAGCGTTAACAATGACCAGCTGCCCGTTCTCAGAGAGTTCGCTTTTTCCCTCCACAGCCTCGATGATGGACAGATCGGGGCGCATCCACTCCACTTTTACATCCGACCCCTGAGTGATGACGTCACATTCCAACTTGACCTTCGAACCCTCCAGAACAGACCGCACCTGCCCCGCGGTCCCTCTGCGGATCAGGGCCCAGGAGGAGGCCGAGTCGCCGTGTCCACCATCTTGTCTGGCGCGCAGGTTTAAGTGCTCGGAGATCAGAGTTGAAAAGTCCAACACCAGGTTTTTGTTGGTGGTCTGGCGTCGGTTCAGCTGCAGCGTGACCCTGGGTTGGAGCAGCCACTCGGGCTCAGCAGTCAGATATCCCTTCAGGTCGGTGAAGTACGGGGAGTTCTCGTTGATCGCCTGAGCGTACTGATAGGTCATATGTGTGCCGTTGCCCCTCGGAGCCCCCCTCTCGAGGATGGCGGGGCTTTCGTAGTAATACGCCACCAGCCGCCACAGGTTCTGCAGGGCCTCGCGGTCGATCTCACACCGGAGGACGACCGCCAGCGACACGTTGACGGACACCTCGTTGGGCACGCCGGGCCTGTCTGACCAGGTCATGGCCACGGCCTCGCCGGGCCGCTGCACGTCGCACGCCACGTGCGCAGAGTTGCCGTGGCTGTCCGACAGCACGAAGGTCAGGTGGCCAAGGGGTTTCTCCAGGTCGCGGGTGTACGGAAGGTCCGGCTCCGCCTCCGACTCCGCCCACATGGGGCTGTCCCACCGCTTGAGGGGGGAGGCGAGGAGCGGCCGCTGGCAGGACAGCTTGTCCGGGGTGAGATCGAGCAGCGGGCTGCCGCCCAGAGTCTGGGGGGCGGAGCACTGGGCGCACGTCTCTGCAGCGCCACGCTCCTTCTTGCACTTGATCACACCTGGGGGGGGGTAGGGGGGGGGGGCAGAGAGGGGATCATATATCAGCTGTGGGAGCAGGATAAGGGGAACACATACATGTCATTTAGCAGACACACCAGGTTATCCACCACATACCACGTTACTGCTTACAGTGAAGTTATTTTAATTAGTGTCATTAATAAGCAGGTAGGGTTTAGAGGCATCTTGCGTAACCCCTGCAGACACGAGGGGTTTGAACCCAAAACTTTCTGGCTAGGCGTCAAACCACTGGTCGCCACTAACCACTATCTGACTATTTAAAAAAGCCAATTGGAGGGACAACAAGGGACCAGGATGAGGAATGAGGGTTAGAATGAGTTCAAATAAATCATTTTGATGGGAGAAGGAAACATCAAGGGGAACAGACAAAGGAAATATGCCGCAACTGTTAAAAGTAAATGCAGTCCAATAAAATGGATTTTGAATGGAACCATTTAAACATACAGGAAGCCAACAGATCCCAAGATACAAACAAATGGTTGATGGCTTCCTGGCCATTAGACACATCCAACATGTTCCCACGCATCCAGTATTGTGTGTTTTACAGCCTCATGCTTTCCGAGGCCGTACCACAGGTGATTACTTCTCCCCATTCAGTGAGCAGTGATCCAAACAGTGAGCAGATGGAGTTAGTTAGGGTTAGGGTTATGGCTGTTGGAATCAGGACCAAGCGACACCAAAGCATCTCATCACATCTGTACGAGAGATGTAGGCAGAGAGTATGCTAGCTATTCTCTATTAGAAGAGACTCAGAATGACTATCGTTTTACATATTCTTTACGACAATGCATACAAATTGAATTGAATGCCAACTGTTGTAATCTAGTGAAACAAACATAGATTTAAGCAAAATCTCAGATTGGTTTCTGTTTGAATTGTTCCTGCCATTACTAAAAAAAACAACACCGGGGTACCGTTTGATGTTCTGATTTATAGCCAGGAAGGTCCATTCCGGACATGTTGGAATGTCTTCATGGGTGTCAGTTTACCCTGGTGTCTGGAGTCCCAGTCCAGCAGCCAGTGGAGTTGACAGTCACATGACCAGGGGTTTCCATGGAGGGACAGCAGTTCCAGCTTGGAAGCCGTCTGCAGCACCGCTGCCGGCAGCTGCTCCAGCAGGTTGTCCGACAGATGCAGATGTCTGAGATCATTTCAATCAAATAAATAAATACATAAAAAATGATTTTAAAACGAATTGTACTTTGAAGGTCCGAGACTTTTGAATAATTGTGTGTATCTAAGGTTGTTTCACAGAATTGCATTATACCCAAAACACTCATTTCCAGTACAATGTGTGGAACTCTCTACCAGAAGAACTAGTCTCTGGACCAAGTTTGAAGGTTGAATAGTTTAAAAACTGATTGGACAGTGCTTGGGACAGCGGAACTGTAAAATATAACACCTAATGACGACTGGAAGTGTGTACATTTTGATTAACTGAACACACCATTCTAGGTGTTATCTTATTCTGGGAGTATTTACAATGAACCCAATGTAGAGTTCCTGGAGAACCCATAATGGGAATTGTACAAAAATACTAGTACTCATCTCTCCGTCTCTCTCCCTACATCTCAGTCTCTGGACCCGGACCTCTCACCTGAGCCCCGAGGACCAGAAGGTCCCCAGCAGGGACAGCGTGATGAAGGTGTGGGGGTGGACGTCCCGCAGCACGTTGGCCTCCAGCTGCAGCAGCTTGAGGGAGGTGAGGCCGGAGAAGGAGTAGGGCTCGATGAAGCTGATGAGGTTGTGGTCCAGGTGGAGGCGGACCAGACCCACCAGACCCCGGAACAGGTCGGCGTTGACCGACGTCAGCTTGTTGTAGCTCATCTTCAGGATCTGGGCCGGGCGCCAGGGGGACAATGGGCGTGTTTAGGGTTGTGCATCGCTTATACGATCAATACACAATAAAACCCTGGGCCCTTAGTAGAGTGCATTCCTCCCCTGGAACCCAGATTTGGATCCAGATCTGCGCCAAAATGTTATCAACTGTTCCTTGGTCCATGAATAATATATCCACCAAGTTTTGTCCAATGCTATACATAACTTTTTGAGATATCTTGTGTGTTAGTTAACAGACAAATTGACAAACAAACAAACAGGGGTGAAAATACAAATACATTCCAAGACATATTTGGACCTCAGCGATATTTACGATTTGTAGTGCATTTATTTTGAATGAAGGCTGGCTCGATTGGGTACCGAGCGGCGGCTGAACAAAGCAGCATTTCTTTAGGCCGTTGGATTTGTCAAACGATAGTTGAGGTTTTCTAGATAGACCAGGATTTCCCAAACTTTACAATGGCCGAGGCCCAATTTGAAATCTGAAAATCGTATAAAAGTATTTCCATATATATATACAGTATATCTAAATACTATAAATATAATATAATATAATAGTTTATATATATATAGAATTGGAAAGTTGAATCAAGCCAACACTTGCATATGTACACTTATATACACTTATGCACACTTATTCGATGATCATTTCCAAAATTTACTTTTTCTTTATTTATTATAAAATCACTTCTCGTGGCCCACCTGCAGTACCTTGACGGCCCACCAAGGGCCCACGGCCCACACTCTGGGAAACTCTGATGAAGACTATATTTATATATGTATATATATATATACATATATAAATCTATGAATACCTGCAGTGATCTCAGGCTGGAGAAGGCTCCAGAGTGGACGGTGCTGATGTCGTTGCCATGCAGCATGAGCATCTCCAGGTGGCGGAGGGACCTGAACTCTGAGCCGTCCACTTCTGTCAGGCTGTTGTAACTGTTAGGAGGAGAGAGTGAACAGAGAGGAGTCAGGGGTGTCACCTCCTCAATGGTACTGTATCAATGGAGGTGGGGGGGGGGAGTACTTGTCTTGTCTTATTAAAGGTTGTTAAAGAGCATTTTTATTAGTTTCTGTGTGTTTGTGGAGGACAATGAAACCTTTCAACGCCAGGAAAACAAGCCGGACCGAAAGAGTGAGACATGGAAAGAAGGAGGGAGGGTGACCTAGGGGAGTGTGAGACCTAGGTCGACCTTTGACCTTGCCCTCTGTAGGACAACCGCTCATCTGAACTTCCCCTCTGAACTTCACGCTTTGTTTAGGGGGCCCTCATCCCACTGACTTGTTTAAGCCCAACACGGAACAATCCGGAGAAGCGACGAGGTCGCACAGTCCTGTTCTGCAACCGTTCACACATGTCTGACCCGTCAGTTAGCCTGACACCAGCTACAGTCGCAGCAGGGGGTCCTGCTTTTCCCTTCAGAGTCGTCTGTCAGTTGTGTGTGTGTGTGTGTGTGTGTGTGTGAGTGAAATGCTCTGAGGGAATCTCTGTTCTGTTGGGTGGACTGTGCCGGCCTCTTTGGGAGGCAGAGAGGGAGGGAGGGAGGGATAGAGAGAGAGGGAGGGAGGGAGGGATAGAGAGAGGGAGGGAGGGAGGGATAGAGAGAGGGAGGGAGGGAGGGAGGGATATAGAGAGAGGGAGGGAGGGAAAGAGTGAGAGAGAGATAGCTAAATAGGGGGTGGGAGAGAGGGAGAGAGGGATAGAGAGAGAGGGATGGAGGGATAGAGAGAGAGGGAGGGAGGGAGGGATAGAGAGAGGGAGGGAGGGAGGGAAAGAGTGAGAGAGAGATAGAAAAAAAGGGGGGTGGGAGAGAGGGAGGAAGGGAGAGAGAGAGAGAGAGAGAGAGAGAGAGAGAGGGAGTGAAGGTGCTGTTCTTTTGGGTTGTTTATTATATTCTCTCTCTTTACAACTCTCAAATCCCAAAGGTAAATCGCATGAATAAATAACGACAAATGACGACAATAAAAAAAGAGGAGTGATTTAAGACTGCCGTCAATCTGGCCCCGGGGGGAGTCTACGTCACCACTGGAAAGTCTTTTCTTCAGACCTTTATTCACTTGACTTCCTTCACCCACTGTGCACTACAGCATCAGAGGCCTTTCAGACCGCACAGGAGGAGGGCAAACCATCACACTCACCACCATCACCAAGCACAGTGAAGGGCCGTGCAGAGCACTGGGTCCCAATGGAACAGGCAGTGTCCCGCACGGGGCTCCAACTGAGGCTATAGAGCTTCAGCGCTAGAACGTCTATTTAGGCGTCGGGGACTGAGGTTTACCACTGCACAGCGCCCCCTGCTGGCGTCCGTTACACCAACACGCACAAGATCCCACCTGTACACACTCACACACTGAGCACATGCTTCGGTGTGATGATGTGCTGGAGCAACCGTGAGTGTCCCCACGGTGAGGGTTTCGAACTCACAACCTCCGGCATGAGAGGCGAAGGCGTTCTAACGTGAGGAGCTTCAACCCACAGGCTCTAAATTCATCGCTAGAACGTATTTTCTTCAGGGGTCGAGGAGTGAGGTTTACTTCACTGCATGCACAGCACCCCCTGCTGGGGTCTGATGGGCTGATGGGCGGGCAGATGGGGCGGTGCTGGTGGTCCGGGGGGGGGGGGGGGGGGGGGCTAGTGGGGGGAAGGGGGGGGCAGAGGGGGGCAGGGGGGGTGGAACACTATGAATGAACCTCAGCCCATCAGAGGGTGATGCTGTCCCAGCGCCAGCTCCTCCTCCACAAAGGGTTGTAAATAACGTGGTGCCGCTAGCCGGGATGATGTGGTTATGATGTGCGGGGATGGGGATTGATCCCATGTGGGGTGATCTGTCTGGGGGAGATTTGCATTGCACTGCTGCCATCAATACGGAATGAAAAAAAAAATCAAATAATACATTCCGAGACCACATGATTCCATTCATGATTTGAAGGGAGCATCGGAGAAAAAGAGTATTTCTATAGGCCCTTGGATTTGTAAAATGACGGTTGATATTTTATATATATTATCTATACAGTTGAGTCTCTCTC
>CM051001.1:4080788-4085788 GCA_027704905.1 Muraenolepis orangiensis | reverse complement strand
TGTTCTAACACAAACAACCAAGCCCTGGCTCCGTTCCACCAGGAACGCTGCAGATTATTACGTTAAGGATCAAAACAAACCCGTAAAATACTACAAGCTCATAATAACAAAGAAACTCCACGAGTCCACAATCCTCACAGAACGACACAACACAAGTTATTTTATTCATTATTACACACTTCAAAGTAAGAAAGTAGAGCTTGAAATAAAACATAAGCCCCTTTTTGTCTTACTACACAACTGACATTCATGATGTGATATTATCATCTCACAGAAAGTCAAATATACCGACTGTATATCGTGATACTATGAAGGTATGCTAGTCTTTAATATAAAGTCAAATATTAGCTATAAAACATATTAGAATAAAGGTTTCACTAATTACTGAAGTAAAGTACACAGTACCCTTCACGCCACTCTACACTCTATATATATATATATATATATATACTCAAGATTCAGATCAGATCTTGAATCTTGAATATACTGTGTATATATATATATATAGAGTGTAGAGTGGCGTGAAGGGTACTGTGTACTTTACTTCAGTAATTAGTGAAACCTTTATTCTAATATGTTTTATAGCTATTATATATATATATATATAATTATATATAATATATATAATTATATTATTATATATATATATAGAATTATATTATTATATATATATAGAATTATATATATATAGAATTAAATATTGTATCAAGATTTTCATTGTTTTTGTCCCTCTTTCTTTTCTGCTCTCGCTTGTCTTATTTTCCTTTATGAATTATGCGGCACAGCTGTGATGATACCAGACACATGACAGGCAAACACCTGTGCTCCTCTCATCTCTCTCCTATCTCTCTCGCTCATCTCTCTCTCTCTCTCTCTCTCTCTCTCTCTCTCTCTCTCTCTCTCTCTCTCTCTCTCTCTCTCTCTCTCTCTCTCTCTCTCTCTCTCTCTCTCTCTCTTGTCACGCACCTCTCTCGTCGACTCTGCACAGTGTTGGCATTTGGGGCCAACTTTCCATCAACTGCTGGTCCATAAAATGTTATTGTTTTCCATGTGTGAGGTGTTGTTATATTCTGTGATCTACTGTACAGGATTGGGATCCTCTCCATCCCAATGTGTTTTCCGTTAATAGCATAACAATGTTAAAGCTTTTCTATGGACTTATTATATACACATGGGTGGTGAGGGATCTGAGGGACTTCTGCTGAAGAGTCAGCTATGAGGAAAATACTTGTTTCAAAGGGCCAATGTTTTAGATTAAGACTCTTCTGCTAACATACAAAGACCAGAATGGACATTCAATGACGATGTAATGCCATGGGATGGTTGACTTTAGTTATTCAAGATTCAAGATTCAAGATGTTTTTATTTGCCATATGCAACACGTACAATGGAACGCTTACTCCCCATTCCCTCCCGCAGTGGGACTTTTCTACAACACTTTACTATAACATATTGTACACAATCACAATAAAAATAACAATAAAGTGACTGATGGATGATATGTGCATGTGTTAAATTGTGCTAAAAAAGCATTTAAAAAGCATTTAAAAGTGCCAGTAGTGCAGCAGCATAATGAATACAGTGCCATACAGTGCAGAACAGTGCAGTGACTGTAATTAGTCGAGAAAGTCGAGCAAAAGTATGATAGTGTATGATAGTGTGATGACAATGTTATGATGGTGGCAGCACTCCTTCAAAAGTACAGAAAGAGCACAGAGTGAGGACGACACAGTGGATCTGTGTATGTTACATACATCTCAATATTAAGGTTGGTTTCTTGAAAAACATGGAATTTCCAGGGACGAACGAAAGTTATGTCTTGGAGCTATAGACTTTCCCATAGAACACTAAAACCGTCTGTCAACCAGACAACTTGTCAGAGACGTTAGACAGCTCATGCCAACATGCATCATCCAGCCAGAACAGAGACGTTTGTCATTGTTGTAAAGCTGGTGCGTGATAAACAACCACATTGGCTCAACAGACCTCCACCAATCATGACCCTCTGCAAACCTGACGTTTCCATGGCGTTTGTTTGTTATTATGATTTCACAGAACACATAAAACTTCACATATAGCTTTATTGGAAACACATGTTTTCTGTTGAATGTAGATTCTGGAAGATTTATGAATTGACTGGAGCTGCAGCACATGTTCTGGATTTGGTAAATGCCTACTTTTACTGGATACAAAAACAAGTTTCTGAATATGAATGTGGCAATATTTTTAATTAATAAGGTTATACATTTGTCGAGTATGTGATCTCTTTGTGGAGGGTTTCTGGTTAAAGCAGCCTCACCTGGCCCCAGTCAGACTGATTAGAGTCTGGTTGAAGCAGCCTCACCTGGCCCCAGTCAGACTGATTAGAGTCTGGTTGAAGCAGCCTCACCTGGCCCCAGTCAGACTGATTAGAGTCTGGTTGAAGCAGCCTCACCTGGCCCCCAGTCAGACTGATTCGAGTCTGGTTGAAGCAGCCTCACCTGGCCCTAGTCAGACTGATTAGAGTCTGGTTGAAGCAGCCTCAACTGGCCCCAGGCAGACTGATTAGAGTCTGGGGCTGGTGAGGCAGTGGGTCTTTTGTAATCAAGGAACACCAGCACATCCACTCAGGAGGAGCACTAGCATATACCACCTGCATTGTTCACCATACAACTTCTATGATGCATTGCGTGGCAAGCAGGAGTCGAAGAGCGGCAGATATAAGCTACACTACTTTTGTTTAGAGTTCTGTATTTTACAATTCTGGACCTGTGGACTACGTGGATAACGTCATGCTATCTCCTGGTTCCGTGCTTGGTTGTACAGGATACCGAGTGGCTAAAGTGGCTGTTATCACATTTCACATGTAACTATTGAGCCTTGTAAAAACGTGAATGTAATTCAAGTATATGCATGTCCATAATTGCATTTCAATCAATCAGCCAGGGCTTTGTGTGGTATCATGGTGTCTGTCCCATCTTCCTGAGTCTGCTGAGGTTCCATTTCACCAATACTACACAAGCACACTCTGAACATGGTAGTTTAGGAACGGCAATACTGCATGAATAAACATCACCATGAACCTAATCAGTGCTGCATGTATACAAGCTTTGCCACTTTATTCATTGAATGGGAGGCTGAAAGTGTATGAGTCAAGTGTAAACATAGAGCTTTGAGTCATGGTAATACTGGCAAAGTCTAAATGACTTGAATCAGAGGCGCTGAATGGCAGCACTTAGCTAAACAGCTGTTGCACCTTCTGCGGTCTCCTGTCAGACATCCTCTTAGGTGTATTCTGGCTCAAATGAAGACTTGGCTGAAGTTATAGATCATTTGATCCATAGCGTGGTACTCAATCTTCATGTAGCAACTAATTCTGACAGAGCCAGATGGTTCTACACGGTTTACACCGTGTAGAACCACTGATTTAATACACTTTTCTATTAAGCTTTCTGAAGAGGTATTTAATTCATCGCCGCAAATTACTTTTGTTAGGTAGACTATCTCACGAAACAGGAAACAAGGCGTAACCTCCGCACCTTGCAGTCATAAGTTTGCCGCCCAGACTCAGTGCTGTCTCCCCCCAGAAGTTCTACTATAACCCAGTAGGACTACTGGATCAGAGGTTCTACTATAACCCAGTAGGACTACTGGATCAGAGGTTCTACTATAACCCAGTAGGACTACTGGATCAGAGGTTCTACTATAACCCAGTAGGACCGCTGTATCAGAGGTTCTACTATAACCCAGTAGGACCGCTGGATCAGAGGTTCTGCTATAACCCAGTAGGACCACTGGTCCTACTGGGTTTTCTATTAAGCTTTCTGAAGAGGTATTTAATTCATCGCCGCAAATTACTTTTGTTAGGTAGACTATCTCACGAAACAGGAAACAAGGCGTAACCTCCGCACCTTGCAGTCATAAGTTTGCCGCCCAGACTCAGTGCTGTCTCCCCCCAGAAGTTCTACTGTCATACAGTAGGACTGCTGGGTCAGAGGTTCTACTGTCATACAGTAGGACTGCTGGGTCAGAGGTTCTACTGTCACACAGTAGGACTGCTGGGTCAGAGGTTCTACTGTCACACAGTAGGACTGCTGGGTCAGAGGTTCTACTGTCACACAGTAGGACTGCTGGGTCAGAAGTTCTGCTATAACCAAGTCAAGTCAAGTCAAGTTTATTGTCACTTCACAGTTTACACAAGTATAAAGCAGTGAGTGAAAATCTTGTGTGCAATACCCGACGACAGACAGCAGTTATAAAAATAAGATAAAAATAGATAAAAATAGAATAAAAATTCAATTTATAAAATGCTAAATATCACGGTTCAATGTATGTAATCAATGTAATAAAATGTACATTGTTATATGCTATACGCCCTTGTTCAGCAGCCTGATGGCCTGACTGTGGAAGCTATCTCTAAGCCTATTTGATACCACTTGATACTGCGGTATCGCCTGCCTGACGGTAACAGTGAGTACAGTTCGTGGCTGGGGTGGGCAATGTCTTTAATGATGCGTTTGGCCTTGGCCACGCACCGCTGGTTGTATATATCCAGGAGGGAGGGGAGCTCACCTCCAACGATATACTGGGCCGTCCGCACCACCCTTTGAAGCGCTCTGCGCTCGAGTGCGGTGCAGTTCCCGTACCGGGCGGTGATACAGCCTGTAAGAACACTCTCCATGGTGCCGGTATAGAATGTTCTCAGGATGCGGGGGCCCATGCTGAATTTCTTCAGACGCCTGAGGAAATACGCACACCACACACCACGTGTGTGGTGTGCGTGGACCATGTGAGGTCCTCGGAGATGTGCACACCGAGGAACTTGAAGCTGCTGACCCTCTCTACTGCAACACCGTCGATGGAGATAGGGCCGTGCTCTCCCCTCTGCTTCCTGAATTCCACGATCAGCTCCTTGGTCTTCTTGATGTTGAGGGCGAGGCTGTTCTCCTGGCACCACTGCTCCAGCGATCCGACCTCCTCCCTGTAGGCTGTCTCGTCGTCGCTGGCGATCAGGCCCATCA
>CM051001.1:4055788-4058288 GCA_027704905.1 Muraenolepis orangiensis | reverse complement strand
AGCTTCACGTTATTAAGTCATCAATGGGTCACGTCATTCTTCTCAAAGTGTAGACGATGGCATCGTCGGTGGCAGTCCTGTCTTTTTTTGGACCAATAGACAATTGCAAAATAGTAATACACACCAATATATATTTGCATATACCCGCCCCCTCCCCCCCCATCATACCCCTCACTGGGCGTGGCCAGGAGGCTGTGTGTTCATTGGCTGAGAAGCCGGTGGTTCAACGTGCTACTTAGGTGCTGGTGGTTATATAAGTGGTTATTAACTAGACTGTAATCGTGGTCCTGTGCAAATAGTCAGAAGAAGGATGAGGCCGCAGTGGAAAGTATTTTCTATTGTCTAAAGTCAAACTCCACCGGCCGACGACTTGTTCAATGTGAAATATTGTTGTTTTTTTTATACATTGTTGCTTTTAATAAAAAACAAAGTGCACTCTATAAAGTCTAAACGCTTGATCTTTTCCCCCTAGTTAGTAGTTGGATGCGTTGCACTAGTTTAGATGCATTATGGATAATGTTTTTTATTTTATTATAGTGTCTTACATTATAAATGTCCCTCCTGAAGTGGCTTACGAGACATTTGTAAAAACAAACCGTAATATATAGTGATATATTTATATATGTATGTATATATGTATGCATACATATGTACATATGTTTATACATACGTATATGTATATACGTATGTATACATATGTCTACATATATATATATATATATATATATATATGTATGCATACATATGTACATATATATGTACATACGTATATGTATATACGTATGTATACATATGTCTACATATATATATATGTATGCATACGTATATATATATATATGTATATATGTGTATATATATATATATATATATACATATATACTGTATATAATAATTGATCTCTTAGATATATACCACACATCTTCTATCTTCCGTTTTGTCTGTATATACACATGCATAGAAATCCTCACATCCAATGCAATGTTATCCGTAGCGCCACCTGTTGGTCAGCAGACTCAAACCTTGGGAGTCCGTCACGTTGTGCCCTCTCTGTACTTGTACCATCCCCCTCACTTGACGATGAAGGCAGCTGAGGAGGCCCTACTGAACTGACGCCAGCACCCTCTTGACTGTGCTACCTGGCCCAAACCGGCACAAAACCTGACCTTTTGACCCTGAAGAATCGGACCCCACTTGTTTCCTGGATGGATGGATGAGCCCACATTTCTGAACGTTTTACACCACCAACCTTACGCCAGGACAGAAGTAGTAGATGTCAGTGATCTGGTCCAGAAGCCCAAAAGACCATCGTCATTTAGTGGAGGCTAATTATGACTATTAGTCAGTTTACGGCCCACCTACTGCCAAATGTAATATGTTATTGATGACTACTGACCTCCTCAGGGTTGTACGCTCTTACCCTCCTCGCCTCCAAGATCTACCAGTTCTGCTCCTAGGGGTTACATTACATGACATTACATTACATTACACTACAGTCATTTAGCAGACACTCCAAACGGACGCTTATCCAAAGCGACTTACTAATAGTGTGTTTCAACAAAGGAACAACTCATCACCAGAAGTCAAGTGTAATTCATTCCTAACAAGTCTCCAATAACTGAGCCAGTGCTCAGGTAAAAGTACAATAAATTGCCAAACAATAGAACAATATCTAACTAACAAGCAAACAATCTACTTCGTAAGACGCTGGTAAAGCTAGTAAAAGGTGATAAGAGGTTCAGAAAGAGACACACAGCGGGTGGACCTGAGGTTATAAAGTACTTTATTCCTCACTCATCCAGTGAAATTTCAACCGTTTTTACACGACAAACAGGAGGATACACACAACTCTATCTGAAGAAAATAAACCTTTCACAACCAAAGCCAAAGCCCCTGTTCCCAAGACAAAAGGCTTTTGTCGTTTTTCAAAAATACATTTCAGTCCAAACCGAGTGTATTCTCGTGAGACGTTTTATAGGGTGAAAACCAAGTGGCATCGGTTCGCTCTGTTTGTTTGCTGGTTTTCTTTACAAGTACACACAAGAACTGGTACTCCCATTGCTGGTTAACACAACACACCAACACACCAAGAATACATACACTGAGAAAGCTCATGGGAAACTGGGCATTGGCTTAGTAAAAACAAAGAAAGCTCCAAAGTAAGCAAGCCACATCCAGAACCCTCGTGGACATGGAACCCCTTAGGGGAAACCCCAGAGCTTTTCATTTGGAGCCTATGAGCACAGTTTGGCAGGTCCTAGACCCAGGGTTGGACTGCTGTTTCCCTCGTCACACTGTCATTAGCACAGGCCTAGCTAGAGTTTAAGCACCAAAGTCCCTGTTTGTTGTTGTTGCATGTTCTGTCACGGTAAAGTGTGTCAAAGCTCATTCGTACAAACACCTGCGATTCTAGACACTTCCGAACCTGAAGGTCACAGTTCATCATGTCCCACTGCGGTTGTTAAGGACACCGCAAAATAAATAACCAATCATTTCACCTGCT
>CM051001.1:4050788-4053288 GCA_027704905.1 Muraenolepis orangiensis | reverse complement strand
GTCTGTCTGTCTGTCTCTCTGCGTCTCTGTCTCTGTGTCAGTTTGTCTCTGTGTCTTTCATTCTCTCTGTGGCTGTGTCTGTCTGTCTCTGTGTCTGTCTGTCTGTCTGTCTCTGTGTCGGTCTTTCTGTCTGTCTTTCTCCGGTTCTGTCTGTCTCTATGTCTTTCTGCCTCTGTCTCTGTGTCTTTCATTCTCTCTGGGTCTGTGTCTGTGTCGATCTGTCTCCGTATATGTCTGTCTCTGTGTCTGTCTCTGTGTCGCTCTGTCTGTCTGTCTCTCTCTGTCTCCATGTCTGTCTGTCTGTCTGTCTGTCTGTCTGTCTCTCTACGTCTCTGTCTCTGTGTCAGTTTGTCTCCGTGTCTTTTCATTCTCTCTGTGGCTGTGTCTGTCGGTCTGTCTGTCTGTTGGTTGCTGAGGTGTGTGTGTGTGTATGTGTGTGTGTGTGTGTGTGTGTGTGTGTGTGTGTGTGTGTGTGTGCGTGTGTGTGTGTGTGCGCATGTGTGTGTGCGTGTACTCACTGCCTACGTCCAGTCTGGCGTTGCAGGTGGACATGCCCGCCTCGTTGATGGCGGAGAGAGTGTACCAGCCAGCGTCCGCCTTGGTCAACCGCTCTATCAGCAAGCACTGCCTGCCTGAGCCGTCCTGGTACAGGCTGGAGGGAGGGAGGGAGGAGGGAGGGAGGGAGGAGGGAGGGAGGGAGAAAGGAGGGAGGAGGGAGGGAGGGAGGGAGGGAGAAAGGAGGGAGGGAGAAAGGAGGGAGGAGGGAGGAGGGAGGGAGGAGGAAGGGAGGGAGAGAGAGAGAGGGAGATAGGGAAACAGGGAGGGAGGGAGGGGGGAGGAGGTATGGAGGGAGGAAGGAGGGAGGAGGGAGAGAGGGAGGGAGGGAGGGAGGGAGGGAGGGAGAAAGGAGGGAGGGAGAAAGGAGGGAGGAGGGAGGAGGGAGGGAGGAGGAAGGGAGGGAGAGAGAGAGAGGGAGATAGGGAAACAGGGAGGGAGGGAGGGGGGAGGAGGTATGGAGGGAGGAAGGAAGGAGGGGGAAGGAGTAGGGGAAACAAGGGAGGAGGATGGAGAGAGGAGGGACGAAGGGAGTAGGGGGGAGGAAGAACGAGGGAGGGAGGGAGGGAAACATTATGCAGAGAGGAGAGAGGGGGGAGGGAGGGAGGGAGGAGGGGGGAGGGAGGGATATGGAGGGAGGAGGAAGAAGCAGAGAGGAAGGAGGAAGGGAGGGAAGGAGGGAGGGAGGGTTGGGGAGGAGGGAGGATGGAGGGAAGGGAGGGGGTTGGGGGAGGAGGGAGGGATGGGGGAGGAGGGAGGGATGGAGGGAAGAGGTTGAGCTGGTTAACCACAAAGCCTCAGCACACTAAAGATCCCAAGAGTAGCGGTGCTAACCCCGGGGTCCTGGCTCTTGTACCAACAGGTGGGTGCTACACCCAGGTGTTGGGGGTGAGGTGTCATCACCCAGGTGGGTGCTACACCCAGGTGTTGGGGGTGAGGTGTCATCACCCAGGTGGGTGCTACACCCAGGTGTTGGGGGTGAGGTGTCATCACCCAGGTGGGTGCTACACCCAGGTGTTGGGGGTGAGGTGTCATCACCCAGGTGGGTGCTACACCCAGGTGTTGGGGGTGAGGTGTCATCACCCAGGTGGGTGCTACACCCAAGTGGGAGGAGTGGTTTGAGTGTGTGACTCCCAGCCAAAAAGTACTGGGTTTGATCCCCAATGTTCCGCAGCCCTTACCCTAACCCTCGTTATCTGCTCCATAATGACCTGTGTCCCTGCAGGTCCTTTTGGACCTTTGAGTGTCGACTGGCGGTGTGACCTCACCTCATCCGGTTGGGGTCCAGGCGGAGCATGTCCTTGTCCTTCTTCCAGAAGAGCTGGGGTGGAGGGGAGGCGTCCACCTTGCACTCCATGCGCACCGTGTCACCCTCCAGAGCCCGGGAGTTCTGCATCTTCTGGGTGAAGGAGGGCGGGCGCAGCAGCTCCTGGGCTGTCAATCACAACCACAACCACCACTCAGAGTGTTCATTGATCACGGCACATGGAGTACAGCCACTTTGTGGAGCAGCCCTCACGGGGCTCTCTTGAAAGAGCAATTGAAAAAATAAATGATTTATTTAAAAATGAACAGATTTCAATGGTCAAAAATGATATATTTGGACATATTGAAGTCCTATGCAAATTAGAAAAAAAATACATGCAGTGTGATATTTAACGTGTAACTACGTATTGTAGTACTGATACAATACAGTACTGTGGTTTGTTTGTTTGTTTGTCTGTAAACAAGATAACTCAAAAAGTTATGTAGAGAATTGGACAAGACTTGGTGGTTATCCGTAGCATTGTGAGACAGGGCGGAAAAAAAATCACATATTGTGTAATATTTCACAATAAGTTTCAAACATATTTGCATACAACTTTCCCAAAATATGGGGAAACAAATGAATCCAGGAATTGTTTTAATTCGGACTCTGCTTGTCTTTCGATTTTCACATAAAATA
>CM051001.1:4038288-4045788 GCA_027704905.1 Muraenolepis orangiensis | reverse complement strand
AGAGAGAGAGAGAGAGAGAGAGAGAGAGAGAGAGAGAGTGGTGAGTGCAGGGTAAGCAGGAGAGACTGAGGTGGATAAACCATTATAATGACACTTTAATGAGGACCAAAAGCAAACTCTCTGGTAAATCGATTTAGAAATTGGTCCGAACAACATTGGTGGTATTGCTAAACACTATGTATTTATTAATGAAATTCTAATGCAGTACTTTTCACCCAAAAGCCTGAGCATGTGTACAACTAACATCCAACTTGAAGGAGTTTGAAACTAAACAACCAAAACTACGTCCCCTCTCTCTCTGCTTCCTCCCTCCCTTAATTTCTCCTCCATTGAGAAGTGTTGCATTTCATGCACCTGTGATTGACAGGTAATATCAATTCCCTTAACCAATCAGGAAAGAGATGCCCTGATTGGTCAGAATTGAGCTGGGAGTGGTCTAAAATCTAAATAGTGTCACACAGAGGCAGGTGCAGTCAACTCAGAACAGATATTCTCACAGAGCGCTTCACTCACTAACTGCTAGGCCATTTCTAACAAATGACCCACAAAGCTAATATAAGCTATAAATGGACACAGATGTACTTGTACTTGTGTGTGAGCGCGCCCAGCCAGGTGTAGCATGGCGTGCTACTCACATGGCGGGCGAGCCTTTGTAGCTGGAGGGCATGGAGACCACAGTGGGCTGGACCATGTTCTGAGTCATGGCGGGGGGCGGGGCCTGAACAGGGGCGGGGACGATGGGGGAGAAGGGCGAGCGGGGGAGGGCGGGGGGGGAGATGCAGGGCAGCTGCTGGGCGCCCCTGGAGGGCAGCAGGGGGCTGGAGGGAGGCAGCGGGGAGCGGGCGGGGGGGGAGCGCGGGAGGCCGGCGCCCGGGGGAGGGGCCAGCTTGGAGAAGGGAGAGGAGGAAGAGGAGGAGGAGGAGGGCTGGGAGGGCAGCACGGAGCAGAGGAAGGCCCTGGCGCCGGGGTTGGAGGGCAGCGTGGCGCTGCCCAGGCCCGTGGCGCTGGGCACGCTGGGGGTCAGGGTAATGGTGGAGCGCATGGGCGTGCGGGGGAGGGGAGCGGTGGATGGAGGGGGGGAGGTGGGGGAAGGGAGGAAGGAGGAGGGAGAGGGGGGAGGAGGGGCGGAGATCGAGACAGAGGAGGAGGAGGAGGAGGAGGGGGGCGGGGGAGGGGGCGGAGCAGTGGACGAGGCGGGGACGGAGGCGGGGGAGCTGAGACCGGAGGAGGACGGGGAAGTCTTGCTCGTCCCGTTGGCCTGGGAGTGAGCCTGCAGCTGGATCTGGGTATGACCCGAGGACTGCGTCTGGGAACGGGTTTGGTTGAGGTTCAGAGACTGGAACTGGGACTGGCACTCGGTCTGGCACTGGGTCTGGCACTGGGTCTGGGTCTGAGACTGGGTCTGGGTCTGGGACTGGCTCTGGGACAGGCACTGGGTCTGGGACTGGCTCTGGGACAGGCACTGGGTCTGGGACTGGGTGAGGGACCGGGCCACCGCCTGGCTCCGGGACATGGCCATCTGGGAGCTCTGGCCGGAGAGTATCCTGGACTGGGCCAGCGTCTCGGCCACGGCGTGGGGGCTGTAGGAGACCTGGTTGCAGGAGGCCTGGTCGGGGCTGCTCGGCAGGTCCTGGGAGCTCTCGTAGCTGGGGGCCTGGAAGCTGCGCTGGGACTGGATGAAGTGGCGCGGCCGCTCGTAGTTGAAGCTGCTGGGGGGGAAGGCCCCCGGCTTGTAGGTGGGGAGGTCGGACAGGTTCATGCTGTCGGGTCCCTCCTGGGGAGGGGACTGGGCAGAGGAAACAGGATACTCACAGCCAAATGTCAATCCATCATTGTCCAAAAAAAATATAAAAATATTTAAATATTTGTATAATTAATTTAATTGAATGCCGCAAACAACATTTCTATATTCTTGATCAGTTATTTTTCCTGGCATTGCATCAATGTGAAATATGATCATAGTCTAAATAAGTTAGAAATAGATATGCGATATGTCCTCAACGTTATCACAAATTGAAAGGAGAGGGCCCTCCGTAGAGCGCATACCTCCACCACAACTAGAAGTCCTCTTTGCCCAATTATTTCTGAAGCTAAACAATCCCTCTCAAGCAACCGCTCCTCACCATTTCATCTGGTCCATGTGGTTCATCAATGACCATTATGTTGCATGCACGTTGTTCAAGTACCTTGTGTAGCATTCCACCAAGTTTTATGCAAAAATGCGAGTAACTTTTCGGAATATTATACAAAATGGGTTTTCCCAATGCTAAATCCAGATCTGGATCAGGTAAAAAACGTATGATTTATATACATTTCAATGTATATGGACATGAAGAGAGTCCATATAAGAGTGTGTATGTGTGGAGTGTGTGTGTGGTTGGTGGCTGGTTTAAGCAGCATGGAGTCAGACTGATTAGACAAACCCACCACACACACTCAGGAGGAGCGACTTTTCACTTTACAAAAAAACTGTTTTGTAAAATCTGCGCGTGTCCCGGTGGTCTGAGAGGCCCAGAAGCATCGTACATGTGTAAAGTGTAAAGTCATATATGTATATAATACAGTATTGGTCTGTTGGTTTGGGACATCACCAACTCACGTACGTTGAAACTGAGCTTGCTGGGGCTGAAGAGTTTTGGCACGGGGGCTTGCGGTGATGATGGAGAAGGAGAAGGAGAAGGTGAAGGAGAAGGAGAAGGAGAACGAGAAGGAGAAGGAGAAGGAGAAGGAGAAAGAGAAGGAGGAGGAGGAGTGGGTGAGCGGGTCTGCGGGGTGTCCTCTGGTGACCTTTGACCCTCCGAGCTCAGCAGGCTGTCCTCCACGCTACGCAACAATGGCTCCAGGGCCGAGTGGTTGGCCTGCAGCAGCGGCTGAGGGAGGCTGAGACACGGGACCACAAGGGGACTCACATGGTGGCCCATTTCAGGAGATCGATCGTGATGAATGGTGGACAAGACGCACCATTGTTATCTTCAGTCAGTGACACAATGAATTTAGCATAATTACATTGAACATAATTATTGAACATAATACCTCCGCCATGGACATTATGTTCAATGCCATAACAAACATTACACTCAACAGAATGACAAGTTAAGATTATTTTTAATTGTCGTTTTGGCTCAATTGATTCGTCCAAGTGATGCATTCATTCAGTTGTTTCCATGTGTGCAAAACTCGACCTAAACATAGTGGCAGAAGCATTCCATACACACAGGCGTTGGAACTGTTCTCACAAAAACCCAGAAGGATTAAGAGCTCTGACCCATCTTTGTGCGCACTGAATATTGAGAAAATTCAATAAATCTAAATGTTTGTAAAGGTCACGTGTATTTGTATTGTTCCCCAAAAACCACGCCCTAAACCACGCCCCAAGGCCACTCCCCTAGGCCACGCCCCCAGGCCACGCCCCCACACCAGGTACCACCACCAGTATATTTCAGATCTGTGGGAACACATTTATTAATATAATAATATAATATATGGAACCGAGATTTGAATTGTCATTCCCAATAAGATCCCGGTTCTTCCTACGGTCTCATCTCTGTGTTAGACTACAGCAGGCGGACGCCAGGTTTGGTCCATGGCGGTTGGACAGGACACACACACACACACACACACACACACACACACACACACACACACACACACAACCACACACACACACACACACAGAGAGAGAGAGACAGGGAGACAGAGAGACGACAGAGACAGAGACAGAGAGAGAGAGAGAGAGAGAGAGAGAGAGAGAGAGAGAGAGAGAGAGAGAGAGAGAGAGAGAGAGAGAGAGAGAGAAGAGAGAGAGAGAGAGAGAGAGAGAGAGAGAGAGAGAGAGAGAGAGAGAGAGAGAGAGAGAGAGAGAGAGATACGACAGAGAGACAGACAGAGACGGAGACAGGAGACAGGGAGCAGAGAGAGAGAGAGAGACGAGACAGAGAGACAGAGAGAGAGAGAGAGAGAGAGAGACAGACAGACAGACAGACAGACAGACAGACAGACAGACAGACAGACAGACAGACAGAGACAGAGACAGAGAGAGAGACAGAGAGAGACAGAGAGAGAGAGAGAGTGTAATGTGAGTCCCTGCTGTGGCCAGGTGTAACCCAATGACAGTTTATTTCTGTGCCGCTCGGTGGAACTGAGGTTTATGTGAAGACGGATATCGGCAGCGGTGACGAAGCGCTCCGGTCGGCCCTCCCTGACTACAGCGCTCCGGTCGGCCCTCCCTGACTACAGCGCTCCGGTCGGCCCTCCCTGACTACAGTCCCTGACTACAGCGCTCCGGTCGGCCCTCCCTGACTACAGCGCTCCGGTCGGCCCTCCCTGACTACAGTCCCTGACTACAGCGCTCCGGTCGGCCCTCCCTGACTACAGCGCTCCGGTCGGCCCTCCCTGACTACAGCGCTCCGGTCGGCCCTCCTGACTACAGCGCTCCGGTCGGCCCTCCCTGACTACAGCGCTCCGGTCGGCTCCCTCCCCTGACTACAGCGCTCCGGTCGGCCCTCCCTGACTACAGCGCTCCGGTCGGCCCTCCCTGACTACAGTCCCTGACTACAGCGCTCCGGTCGGCCCTCCCTGACTACAGCGCTCCGGTCGGCCCTCCCTGACTACAGCGCTCCGGTCGGCCCTCCCTGACTACAGCGCTCCGGTCGGCCCTCCCTGACTACAGCGCTCCGGTCGGCCCTCCCTGACTACAGTCCCTGACTACAGCGCTCCGGTCGGCCTCCCTGACTACAGCGCTCCGGTCGGCCCTCCCTGACTACAGCGCTCCGGTCGGCCCTCCCTGACTACAGCGCATGCAGAAGCCTCCTCCGCCCCCCACTGCATCAGGCCTCCAGGCTGATGGGAGCCTCCAAGCTCCCACTGTCAGCACAGCCAGCTGTTTTCTTCCTGAAGCCCTCCGAGAAGCAAGGGGCCCACAGCGGGGCTCTTTCACTTCTTCTACTTAGGAAAGAATGCTGTTACCATGGATGAAGTCGGCCCCCGCTATACCTCTGGCCAGGGTCGAGGAGGGGGGGGGGGGGGCTAACGACGATAGCAGAGTTCCTCCTTCTCCTCCGCCTCTGTCGCCCACCTCCTCTCTCCCTCCCTCACTGAAACCAAGCCAAACGCTTTATCCTTCCACTTTCCAGGTTCCCAGCAGCCCCCATGAGGCCCCTGCGTGTTGATGTCAGTTGATATGGTTTCCAAATGGCCAGCGCCAAAAGGTAGAACGTTTGGTACATTTATTTCTCCATGCACTCAAGACAACTTGAAGCGCACAGTTATAAAAATGTTGGCAGAATCGATATGAGCTACCTCAGTGGACTGGTGTCACTTTTAGAGCATTTATATATCTACATCTAAACCTGGAGGATTGAATCCTCTTTATTGTCGTCACATGTGGTCATTGCGTCCATCTGTCGGGTGGGTATCAGCTATTGTATCTACAGGGGAGCAGGGGAGGTGGTCTGGTGCCTTGCTTAAGGGCACCTCGGCAGTGCCCAGGTGTTTTGTGGACTTGAACCGGCGACCTTCCAGTTCCCAAGCCCCAAGTCTGCCTTAAGTCCCCCTATATGTAGTATATAGGAACATGTTTCATTGTTGTCCCCTGCAGGCGTTCCCATGGAGATGGATGGAGTCAGCCTTGGGGATCACCATGTAAGGCGTTGCATTACGCCATCTTATCACCACACTCAACTCTGTTTAAATCTGCAATGCACGACAGCAGCAGCTCAGTCTGTTGGGACTTGGGGTTTAGGAGCCGGAAGGTCGCCGGTTCAAGTCCTTGACACACCTGAGGCACTGCCGAGGTGCCCTTGAGCAAGGCACCAGACCCCTACACTGCTGCTCCATGGGCAGCTGGATATCCAATAGCTGCCCACTGCTCCTAATAACCAGGGTGGGTTAGATGAGGAGGAACGCGGTCCACTGTGTGTGTAGATGGATGTGAGCGATAAAGAGGACTCAGTCCTCCTGAGTTAGATGTTAGATCAGTATCAGAGCCAGAGTTCACCGTACGAGTCTTCTCACGCACTCCAACCATGAGCCATAACAAACATTACACTCAACAGAAGCCCATTCATCAGCGAGGAATACGTTTAATGTCAGTCACAGTATGCAGGTGCGCGTGTGTGTGTGTGTGTGTGTGTAGCAGTGTTTGAGCTTGAGTTTGATGTATGTTGGTGTATGTCAGTGTTAAGTCCAGTGTGTGTGTGTGTGTATGTGTGTGTGTGTGTGTGTGTGTGTGAGTGCAGCTATATCGGTCTTGGAATTCCGACATCAGCTGGCAGGTGCAGACTTATTTTTTTTTACAGGAGACCCATCACACACACACAAACACACATATACACACACACACACACACACACACACACACAATAGCACAAACACACACACACACACACAAAGCCTGCTCAGTGTTTGAAGTGTCCCCAGAGCCAGGGTAAGGACGACGGTGTGAAGGCTACAGGTCCAGGGGTCCTGGCAGACAGGGCTGGCTCCAGGCCTATTAGTTGCCTCAGATTGCGCCCACAGGGTCACATGCTCCGGGTCACATGGTATAAGGGCTCACATCGCTAAGTTTTCATTGGGACCAACTGCCAAACTGGCACTATTTATTGCACATCCTTTGAGTATTTCAATACAATTCTTTTCATTAGTGTTGGTATAGATTACAGGTATTATTTTTACTTCACTAAATAATAATAATAATTTGAATTATTAACAATTAATAATACAAATAAACAAGCGCTTAGAAACTGGAACTTGTTTTTATTGCGTATTCTTGACTATTTATTTGAATACAATTATTATTATAGATCATAGATATTATTTTAACTTAACTAAATAATCACGATGAATAATTAATAATTATTAATACTAAATAACAATTTAGAATAAAAAATGAACTATGGCTAAGCAATACCAAGAAACCAAAATGAACTTTGAATGACGTTGTTGGCCTTTGAATTTTGAGTAGAGAGCGAATTTTAAATGAACTACTGGAGGAGGCATCACATCCTATCTGAAGACACACACACCAAGTGATGGTGAACACATCCTATCTGAAGACACACACACCAAGTGATGGTGAACACATCCTATCTGAAGACACATACACCAAGTGATGGTGAACACATCCTATCTGAAGACACACACACCAAGTGATGGTGAACACATCCTATCTGAAGACACATACACCAAGTGATGGTGAACACATCCTATATGAAGACACACACCAAGTGATGGTGAACACATCCTATCTGAAGACACACACCAAGTGATGTTGTACAGACATCCCACTGATCTGATTGTCGTTCGGCTGACAGGTGACAGGTGACAGGTGACAGCTGACAGCTGACAGCTGACAGGTGAGTGGTCACATTAGATATCAAATGGAAGTCAGTTTTCCAACACTGCTTTCAGACAATATGAGGAAATACACAACTAGGCTAATAAGACTCTTTAGAACTATGAAGCTACATGAACCAGCATGAAGAGGAGTAGAGGTTACCGCTC
>CM051001.1:4000788-4020788 GCA_027704905.1 Muraenolepis orangiensis | reverse complement strand
TGGCCCCAGGTTGTGGCCCCAGGTTGTGGCCCCAGAGGACGGGACGACGAGACAAAGGAGGAGAGAGGGAGGGCCGAGCCTCCGCACAGATGAGAGTTCAAGAGTAGGATGCCCTAGGACGTCCAACCCGGGGCAGCAACTATCTCAACTGTGTGATAGGGGCTCCCAATCTTAAAGATTCAGGAAGCAGTGAAGAGAGAGAGAGAGAGAGAGAGAGAGAGAGAGAGAGAGAGAGAGAGAGAGAGAGAGAGAGAGAGAGAGAGAGAGAGAGAGAGAGAGAGAGAGAGAGAGAGAGAGAGAGAGAGCAGAAAAGAGTGGAAGAGAGCACAACGTAAACATCCTTTCTCTGCTGCCTCCCTCCCCCATTGAGAAGTGCTGCATTTCACACACCTTTGATTGACAGGCAAGATGGATACCTCGAACCAATAAGGGAAGAGATACCCTGATTGGTCAGAAATGAGCCGGGAGTGGTCAAAAATCGGAATAGTCTCACACAGCGAAAGTCAAAAGGTTCATTAAAAATATTCTCTTTTACATTTAGGACATTTGGCAGACGCTTTTATCCAAAGCGACTTACAAGGAGTAGATTTATTGAAGTACAGATGGACAGATGTACAGATGTACAGATGTACACTAAACAAATACACACATGGATGAATGAATTAACAAACAACAAACAACCAACCAACCAACCAACCTAACAAACAAACACACACATTCATTAGAGGACAGTTTCAGACCAGGAAGCACACCATAACTGGGCTCTAGCTTTACCATAGGTATCATAAACTTATACATGAATTAACAATAAATATGTAAATAAACAAATACATAGATTGTATACATACATAGATAGATAGATTGTATACATAGATTATACTTTCCTCCAAAGAGGAGGAAAGTATAATCAGCATATTATCAACTCATTTTTTCTATTTGTAGATGTGTATATCTATAGTAAATATATACTATACTATAAAAATACTGTATAGTGATTAACTGGCATTTTACTAGTAACATAGATCATGTACATATACACATAACATTACATATAAGAACATTTTCATTGTCAAGAATTGAAGGAAGTGAACCTTAACATTTCTTAATTACGTTGAAGTACTATGAATTAAGGTGTTGTACGGTTAGTTTCAGTTATTAGTTATTACTAATATTACTACTATATTATTTTTATACACTGTAAATAAATAAAACTCAGTTTTATTTAGAATACATAGACCCCCTTTACACCTGGCATTAACATACAAAACCAGGTGTACAGGGAGTCTGGTCCACCTGACCTCACCAATCATAATTATGTCCCATCATAAAACATGTCATTCCATAAGTTCACCCCGACGCTGTCCCCTGTGTGGTTTCCAAACCAGCCGGCCAGCCGGCGTGTAACAGCCAGGCCCTTACACCCAACACCCCGCGGGCACACAGGACACATTTAGAAAGACTGGAGGAAGTCATCTCTCTCTCCCCATTGAGAGGGAGGACATGGAGGCCAGAGAGGAGCCAGAGAGGAGCCAGAGAGGAGCCAGAGAGGAGCCAGAGAGGAGCCAGAGAGGAGCCAGAGAGGGCCGGGACGTCACTAAACACATGAGTATACATACGAACGTCTGCTCGTAACCCACGGCTTATACGTTTATTACTCATAGTCCACATGGCTTATACGTTTATTACTCATAGTCCACATGGCTTATACGTTTATTACTCATAGTCCACATGGCTTATACGTTTATTACTCATAGTCCACATGGCTTACGTTTATTACTCATAGTCCACATGGCTTACGTTTATTACTCATAGTCCACATGGCTTACGTTTATTACTCATAGTCCACATGGCTTACGTTTATTACTCATAGTCCACATGGCTTACGTTTATTACTCATAGTCCACATGGCTTACGTTTATTACTCATAGTCCACATGGCTTACGTTTATTACTCATAGTCCACATGGCTTACGTTTATTACTCATAGTCCACATGGCTTCAGATCGGTGGCTTCTTTTGGCTCCTGCCCTGACCCGTTTGTAGATGATGTAGATTTTTTGACCCAATCAACCTCTGGAGGTGATATCAACGTTGCGGTGAACGTAATCACATGGTTCTGCTACACACTGTAGTGATCATAGTAGTTTGTACTCACTCTACTACACCCTAAGTGATTAGTAGTCTGCTCTACTACACCCTAAGTGATTAGTAGTCTGTTCTACTACACCCTAAGTGATTAGTAGTCTGTTCTACTACACCCTAAGTGATTAGTAGTCTGCTCTACTACACCCTAAGTGATCAGTAGTCTGCTCTACTACACCCTAAGTGATCAGTAGTCTGCTCTACTACACACTAAGTGATCAGTAGTCTGCTCTACTACACACTAAGTGATCAGTAGTCTGCTCTACTACACACTAAGTGATCAGTAGTCTGCTCTACTACACACTAAGTGATCAGTAGTCTGTTCTACTACACACTAAGTGATCAGTAGTCTGCTCTACTACACACTAAGTGATTAGTAGTCTGCTCTACTACACACTAAGTGATTAGTAGTCTGCTCTACTGCACACTAAGTGATTAGTAGTCTGCTCTACTACACACTAAGTGATTAGTAGTCTGTTCTACTACACACTAAGTGATTAGTAGTCTGCTCTACTACACACTAAGTGATTAGTAGTCTGCTCTACTACACACTAAGTGATCAGTAGTCTGCTCTACTACACACTAAGTGATCAGTAGTCTGCTCTACTACACACTAAGTGATCAGTAGTCTGCTCTACTACACACTAAGTGATCAGTAGTAGTCTGCTCTACTACACACTAAGTGATTAGTAGTCTGCTCTACTACACACTAAGTGATTAGTAGTAGTCTGCTCTACTACACCCTAAGTGATTAGTAGTCTGCTCTACTACACACTAAGTGATTAGTAGTCTGTTCTACTACACACTAAGTGATCAGTAGTCTTCTCTACTACACACTAAAGTGATTAGTTGATTGACAGGCAAGATGAAATCTCCAAGCCAATCCCGCAAGAGAGGCCCTGATTGGTCAGAAATGAGTCTAAAATCTAAATGGGTTCACGCTGAGACCGGAGCAGTCAACTCAGAACAGATGTTCTACTAACTCGTAGCTGGCAGGTGTCTACGCCTAACTGATCACACTCAAATACTACTTTAGGATTACTCATACTTAAAATCTTATGTACAGCACCTTTTATACGGTATAATAATGTGTCTGAACATTGCAAACTTTCCACAAATAATTAATTTCATGTTCATTTCATTTAAACAGTTTTGCAAGGTATAACTAGAAGCTTGAATACATTGCTGTAATAACAATTGAATAATTCTAATGATAAAAAATTTGATTTTCACAGTTTTACAGACATTTCTAGTACACACACACTAACACACACTAACACACACAAACACACACACACACACACACACACACACCGACACACCGACACACCAACACACACACACACACACACACACACACACACACACACACACACACACACACACACACACACACACACACACACACACACACACACACACACACACACACACACACACGCCCCATTACCAAGTTGCCCGGGTCTTCCTGTTGCCCTGGGTTTGGGGACCGATTTAGATTTATGGGAACAGGTCACATGATCTCCATCAGCCAATCACAGCGCACCGTCTGAATGGTGCTTCATAAAGGCATGTCAGGATTGCATAGATGACCCCTCCCCGCACACACACATGCGTACACACAAACCCACACACACACACACACACGCACACGCACGCACGCACGCACGCACGCACGCACGCACGCACGCACGCACGCACGCACGCACGCACGCACGCACGCACGCACGCACGCACACACACACACACACACACACACACACACACACACACACACACACACACACACACACACACACACACACACACACACACACACACACACACACACACACACACACACACAGCCAGTTATTGTTGCCTCATCCAGAGGCTCTATTAATGACACACATTTCTTTCACCATTTTAAAACTACAACAGTTGCAAAACAGTTCCACACACGTGTGCGCGTGACACACACACACACACACACACACACACACACACACACACACACACACACACACACATCCACACACACACACACATAATAAGGGGGTGCACATAGTGCAGGGCTAGCGTAGCACGTAGCACAGACACATGACACAGCATATAAATTTAGCTTCCTCCCGGCGACACGCAGTAGACAGACCGCCACAGCTGTCCCGCCGCTTCTGACGGCTTCTGCTTAATATCACTGGGTTTCAACACAACAACAAGAACATCATTTGACCCATCAGCATTCTCACACCAACTCACAGTCATCATGACAGTGTGGTTGATCCCGATACAGCATTACAGAGAACAAGAACAAACCTCGCCAGGACACTTCCCACTGTGTGATCTATGGTACTATAGTTGGGTTTCCATCGCACAGTCCAAGCTAATTTTAGGAGCAAACTTTTGGAACTTCGCACAGAACAAAGAAATGGAAATGCTAATTAGTTGTGTTTCCATCAACTAGATTAGAGCGAACACACTACGTCAGCGATGACGGATATCGGGCGGTGACATTAGCCGTGTTTTAGGGTCATAGGAACACTCGAGAAGAAGCCCACAGCGGAAGTCAGTCAGTCAGTCAACGTGAGTTCAAAGTTCGCTCCGTCAGAATTGATTCGGCAAAGTTGTTTCCGTCTCCGCTTTTGCGACAAAACTCGATTGGAATCGGTCAAAAACCACCTCAAGCGAGCAGATCCACTTTTAAGCCAATCAGAGGAAGTTGATTCGATTTGGCGATAGTGATGGAAACCCGAATTATGATCATACTTTTTAACGGGACTGACGTGGTCGTTTGTGTGACTGCACGGGAGGTTATCACCGCCTGGTCACCATGGTCACCAGGTTCCATCCGCAACCTGCATGCCGGCTAAACCGCGGCTGTGAATTCAAGGCAGGCTCCCATGCACCAGTTCCCTTACCTGATCACCGGAAGCTATTAGTGAGTGAGACCCCCGTTGGTATGGTCAGCGAGGGATGGACATGACAGACAGGTCACCGACGGCGAGGGGGGAGGTGGAACCGACGGCCGCTTCGACTAATCCCGACGATGGAGTGTGGAGAACGTTCCGTGGAGGAAGAGGAGGATATGAGTCAGACCCAGGGAGTAAACAAGGAGAGAAGCCACGTTTTGCAACAGCCGCTCAAACTGCTGGTCACTCTCACTCCCTCTCTCTCTCTCTCTCTCTCTCTCTCTCTCTCTCTCTCTCTCTCTCTCTCTCTCTCTCTCTCTCTCTCTCTCTCCCTCTCTCTCTCTCTCTCTCCCTCTCTCTCTCTCTCTCTCTCTCTCTCTCTCTCTCTCTCCTCTCTCTCTCTCTCTCTCTCTCTCTCTCTCTCTCTCTCTCTCTCTCTCTCTCTCTCCCTCTCTCTCTCTCTCTCTCTCTCTCACTCCCTCTCTCTCTCTCTCTCTCTCTCTCTCTCTCTCTCTCTCTCTCTCTCTCTCTCTCTCTCTCTCTCTCTCTCTCTCTCTCCCTCTCCTAGTGAAGCAAGCACACACACACCCACACACACATGTACTTTGCCTACACACAAATACACACGCACACACAGAGACATGTGTGTGTGTGTGTGTGTGTTATGGGGGTGGAATGGGGTTAGGATGCAATCTGAGAGGGTGGGGGGTGTTGGGTGGGAGGGGGAGGGTGGGAGGGGAGGGGGGAGGGGTGGGAGGGCAGAGGGGAGGCTGGGAGGGGGAGCCCAGGGGGTGGTAGGTCACAGTGGATTGGCAAAATGGTACAAGGTGTGTTCATGTCAGACCAAAACGCTCACTGGGTACAAACAGTCTCAATGAACAGGTGTTTGTTTATTCCTCGTCATAAAAGATTACAACACGACACCCGACACTCTGCCTTGGACCTACTTCTGAACGTCTAGGAGAAAGAACCAGGCCATTCCTTACAGTGTTCCTTATGTTTTTGTTTGTCTGTCTGTTTGTCAGTTAGCAAGATAACGCCAATAGATAGGGACGGAATGTGGGACCAAACTTGGTGGTTCGATTATTTATGGAGCAAGGAACAGGTCCTCTCTGTGTCTCTCAGTGTCCTGATCCTCTTTATTGGTCCCATACATGTGTGTAGACACACACAGTGAAACGTGTTCCTCTGCATCTAACCCATCCTAGCATTAGGAGCAGTGGAGGGGGTCTGGGGCCTTGCTCAAGGGCACCTCGGCAGTGCAGCCCAGGAGGCAAACTGGCACCTTATTCCAAGATACCAGTTCTCACTCCGTACTTAGCCCAATTAGCCAGCATGTATCGCACCGCTACGCACCGCTACGCACCGCTACGCACCGCTACGCACCGCTACGCACCGCTACGGGCCGCTACGGGCATGGGGCACACGGGGTCTGACTGTTGTTGATTTGCTTTGAGTTTCTGCTGTGTTGTAATCGGGATCGATGGCTAAAGCGTTAAACTGGACCCGACAGAGGTGGCTTCTGGCTGGTTGACGACATGGGGGATGGGACCTCACACACAGAGAGAGAGAGAGAGAGAGAGAGAGAGAGAGAGAGAGAGAGAGAGAGAGAGAGAGAGAGAGAGAGAGAGAGAGAGAGAGAGAGAGAGAGAGAGAGAGAGAGAGAGAGAGGCGGGCACATGAAGAGGAGCTGGTGCCAGTGAGTCTTCAGAGGACACACGACACCTGAGAGACAGAGAGAGTGAGATAAAAAAAGATAGAGAGAGAGAGAGAGAGAGAGAGAGAGAGAGAGAGAGAGAGAGAGAGAGAGAGAGAGAGAGAGAGAGAGAGAGAGAGAGAGAGAGAGAGAGAGAGGGTAGAGAAAAGGGGGGAGAGAGAGAGGGGAAACCCATTCTAACTCATATTCTCAGATTTTCAATACTTAATTAGTTTTTATTATACTATTTACTGGATTGATATTTACAAACTGTACATGTCTCAAGTTCAATGTCCCCAAGGTTGTGTTACAGTATTTTAATACTATTTAGAGTATTTTGTCCATTGTTATCTTGACGTATATTCACGTCAAATCTTCAATAAACACCCTATTTAGTTAGACTCATATCACATTATTAAAAATATACAACCTTTTGGTTTTAATTTTTAATTGTGTTTTATTAATATATCGTTTTATTGTTATCTATCTGTGCTTATAATGTAAAGTGTGTGCGTATGTGTGTGTGTGTGTGTGTGTGTGTGTGTGTGTGTGTGTGTGTCAGGCTGCATTACAACAACCAGGATAGAAAGACGTGATTGAGGTGTGGCAGTAGAATGTATGTATGTGTGTGTGTGTGTGTGTGTGTGTGTGTGTGTGTGTGTGTGTGTGTGGCTAGTGTTCTATATGTGAGTCTCTGTGTGGAACTGTGGAGTCAGCAGTAGGGAGAGGTGCTGATGATAGCATGATGGAAAACCAAAAGACAGTCAGTGGACCCATCCCACCGAGGCGTCATCGTAGGACCGGCACAGGTGTCCATCATAACACTAATGATGGGTCGGCTCCTTCTATGTACCAGTAGTAGACTAAATTCTCTGTCGCCATAGCCTCCGCTTCCATTGCTATGGAACGACACACAACTCAACCTATCCTCCAAGACCATCACCCCAACCACCCACTCCACCCTCACTGATATAAAAACATGGATGCAACATAACTTTCTCCAACTCAACTGCAATAAATCAGAAATACTCATCGTCCCAAACTCCCTTACCTGGTCCACCCAGACCTTCTCTATCAGCATTGATGGTTCCACTGTCACCCCCTCCACCCATGTCTTCAACCTTGGCACCATCCTTGACGCCACCCTCTCATTCCTACCACACGTCCACCACATCTCCAAAACCTTCCTCTCCTGTCACACTCCTTTTCGTCGCCTCAGGTCTACTGACACCAACTGCCTGATATTCCCCAGGACCGAGCTCCAACAACCACCCTACCATCCTTCAAACAACCACCCTACCATCCTTCAGACAACCACCCTACCATCCATCAAACAACCACCCTACCATCCTTCAAACAACCACCCTACCACCCTTCAAACAACCACCCTACCACCCTTCAAACAACCACCCTACCATCCTTCAAACAACCACCCTACCATCCATCAAACAACCACCCTACCATCCTTCAAACAACCACCCTACCGTCCTTCAAACAACCACCCTACCGTCCTACAAACAACCACCCTACCGTCCTTCAAACAACCACCCTACCGTCCTACAAACAACCACCCTACCATCCATCAAACAACCACCCTACCATCCATCAAACAACCACGCAAGTCGCATTGTATAAAAGTGTCTGCCAAATGTCCTAAATTTAAATGTAAATGTAAATGTAGAGGTCTATATAGTGAAATCCTTCCCTCATTCCCTACTCCCTCTCTAGTAGTTCAATGTAGAGGACTATATAGTGAAATCCTTCCCTCGTTCCCTACTCCCTCTCTAGTAGTTCAATGTAGAGGACTATATAGTGAAATCCTTCCCTCATTCCCTACTCCCTCTCTAGTAGTTCAATGTAGAGGACTATATAGTGAAATCCTTCCCTCATTCCCTACTCCCTCTCTAGTAGTTCAATGTAGAGGACTATATAGTGAAATCCTTCCCTCATTCCCTACTCCCTCTCTAGTAGTTCAATGTAGAGGACTATATAGTGAAATCCTTCCCTCATTCCCTACTCCCTCTCTAGTAGTTCAATATAGAGGACTATATAGTGAAATCCTTCCCTCATTCCCTACTCCCTCTCTAGTAGTTCAATGTAGAGGACTATATAGTGAAATCCTTCCCTCATTCCCTACTCCCTCTCTAGTAGTTCAATGTAGAGGACTATATAGTGAAATCCTTCCCTCGTTCCCTACTCCCTCTCTAGTAGTTCAATGTAGAGGACTATATAGTGAAATCCTTCCCTCATTCCCTCTCTAGTAGTTCAATGTGGAGGACTATATAGTAAAAATACTTTATGACACTACTGGACACTTCTGTCTCATAATTAAACGTGTCAGATCTCCGTCGGTGGACGTTGTTCTTGTCCTGTCTGCTGTTTTTCTTTCAGCATGATGGGATATATGCTGGGTTAATGACCATCGGTTGGACACTTTTCTTTCTTTTGCATTTCTTTATATTGGAACATAATTTAACCACATTCAAAGAATGAAGACACCATTAGGCTGTCCATCGGCTGTCTTTATTGTTGTGTGAACAACATGGGTCTGGTCAGTTTGGAAGCGTTAGGGTGTGGGTTCACTTCTCTGGGGTTACAGTAGGGCTCATCTAGCAGAGGTCCAGTGCGAGGGTACCAAACAGGAACAGCAACCGCATGGCACGGAACATAAACTTAAAACGTAACATACATATAAACAATGTAACACAATGCCAACACAACATAACAAGAGGTTGTTTAGGAAAGCAATTTATTTTTAATAAATATCCATCTGTACCACTAACATATTTTCATCTCTATTTGATCTAACGTAACAGCACTTCCAGACTATCTGCCAGTAGACAATTGGCAGATCCTATGTTTTTATAATTGACCTGTGGGCATCGTCTACACATGGGCATGCCTACAGAGAGACTGACACCACTCAACAAGTGAGATGAGCTGGGATGAGTATTTAGTATTTTAGTATATTTTAGTATATTTAGTATAGTATTGAACTGTTTAAGGTTACATCTTCCATCTTTCATTCTCCATACCTTCCTAGTCTAGGCCTAACTGCTCCTGGCGTGCTGGCTGTCTCCTTCATGGCTGACTCCGCCGTCGGTGTATGAATGGGTGATGTGAGGCATGACTTGTTAAGCGCTTTGGATAAAAGCGCTATATAAAAGCCGGCATTAGTCTTCACCTCCCAATTCAGTTCCTTGACCATCTACGCCTCTATCCTCCTCCCCCTCCATCCTTTCATCTCTCCATAGCTGCTGTTCCCTCAGCATCCCTTCACTGTCCCACAAATCGTCAGCGAGTGGGTCCTTCCAAAGTGCGTCCTGCTCCAACACAGATGCTAGAGGAAACTAGTAGAGGATACCTCCGCCACACCTAAAAGTCCCCTGGATCCGGATTCGGAGATGGATCTGCACCGAAATTGAATACACTATTACTTGACCCATAAGTAATCTAACTACCAAGTTTTGTCCAATTCCAAAGATAGATTATTGAGTTATCTTGCTAAAGGCTCAGTCACACATCCCCAATTTTGGCTCCCGTTTGAGATCAGACAGCGCTACAACACGAAAAGTGAAAAAGTCGGATTACTATCCTCAATGATCTGGAATGTCCTATCATTGTCTGAACGCAGTCGTATACGTTCCTAACTGAGTCCTACGGATCGGGAAAGGTCCGAGAGGTCGGCCAAGCACTCCCGACAGTTTAGTGCGTCCCGTAACATAACAATTCGTAACATTCGGAAAACCTTTGTCTAGTCGGATTACAATCGTGACTATGTGGTGACAGATTCTGCTGTATCTGATCAAAATCGTAACAATGTCCTGTGTTGTCTGGACGGTGTCCTGTGGATTGGGACGCTGTCGTGATGAACGGGCGTGATTTGGATACATTTTTCATTGCCGGTTGAGTCCAGATTGTGTCCAGATATTGCCGAATGTCTAACGGATGTCTTCCGATTAAATCAATGTTACGCCATGAATCACAGGATCTTAATCCGACTTTTGACAAATTGATCCTTGATAGGACCGGGAATGGTCCTATCAAGGACGGCAGTAAAAATCAGGGATGTGTGACTGAGCCTTAACAGACAGACGGACAGACAAACACATACAGTTTCATCCATCTTTGACGGTCCATCTTCGATGGCGGAGGAAACAACACTACATCAACCGTCGCCTCCTGAGTGGTCCGGTGATACCATTCACTCCTCCTCAAAACATAACTCCTTCAACAAGTCTAGAATGTGTTATCCATCGGTGTCCAGATTGAGGTTGGTGTCTCTTTATTTTTCATTGCCTTACTTCAAGTATGGCCGTTTGCCGCTGGCAGTGTTTTTCTCACCAGCGTTGGCTTGTGTGTGAATATGAATATGAATATGAAAAAAGGCTTCATAGAAACATGAATCATCCACCCTCAGCCAACCACCGCCTCCAGCTGTTAAAGGGAACTTAACCTAACTGGGTGGAGAGACACACAGCATATATGAGAGAGAGAGAGAGAGAGAGAGAGAGAGACAGACAGACAGACAGACAGACAGACAGACAGAGCATCAGCTATACGTCTGGGAGTCTTAAAGGAAGGAGAGTGAGACAGATAGACAGAGAGAGAGCTATAGTTATAAATATAGTTTTAGCAAATTACAGCAGAAGGTTAGACATACAAACTTTGGGTGGAATGTGAGGACAGACGTGTTGACGATAGGACAGACAGCGATATAGGATTTAAAGGCTGCAGAAAGAGCAAGAGAGAGAGAGAGAGAGAGAGAGAGAGAGAGAGAGAGAGAGAGAGAGAGAGAGAGAGAGAGAGAGAGAGAGAGAGAGAGAGAGACAGAGAGAGCGAGAGAGAGAGAGAGAGAGCGAGAGAGGGGGGGGGGGGGGGGGGGAGAGAAATGAGTCACCATGAGCCGGAAATGGAACCCACCATCAACCAGTTTGCTTTGTGGAGGCGGGAATAAAACAACAGGGTCTCACTCACACACACACACACACACACACACACACACACACACACACACACACACACACACACACACGCTCTCACACACACACACACACACACACACACACACACACACACACACACACACACACACACACACCACACCACACACACACACACACACACACACACACCTCCACACACACACACACACACACACACACACACACACACACACACACACACACACACACACAGGCTCTCGCTCTCTCACACACACACACACACACACACACACACACACACACACACACACACACACACACACACACACACACACACACCACACACACACCCCCACACACACACACACACACACACAGGCTCTCGCTCTCACACACACACACACACACACACACACAGCTCTCGCTCTCACACACACACACACACACACACACACACACACACACACACACACACACACACAGGCTCTCGCTCTCGCTCTCACACACACACACACACACACACAGGCTCTCGCTCTCACACACACACACACACACACACACACACACACACACACACACACACACACACACACACACACACACACACACACACACACACACACACACACACACACACACACACACACACACACACACACACACACACACTACACCTTCTCTCTCTCAGGTTCTCCCTCAGGACTGTTCAGCTGAACTGGAATATTGTTCTCTGTACTTTCTTCAACCCATGTTAATCAGAATAGGAACAATGCGGATTCCGCCCTGGTCGTGGGAGTATGCCCATCCGGTCTACATGTGTTTTGTAGATTTGGAGAAGGCATATGATCGGGTCCCTCGGGAAATACTGTGGGGGGTGCTGCGGGAGTATGGGGTGCGGGGGTCATTGTTGAGGGCCATCCAATCTCTCTACTCCCAAAGCAAGAGCTGTGTCCGGATTCTCGGTACAAAGTCAGGCCTGTTCTCAGTGGGTGTTGGCCTCCGCCAGGGCTGCGCTTTGTCACCCATCCTGTTTGTGATTTTCATGGACAGGATTTCAAGGCGTAGTCATGGAGGGGAGGGGTTTCAGTATGGTGGGCTCAGGATTGAATCACTGCTGTTTGCAGATGATGTGGTCCTGTTTGCGTCATCAGTATGTGACCTTCAGCACTCACTGGATCGGTTTGCAGCAGAATGTGAAGCGGCTGGGATGAGGATCAGCACCTCCAAATCTGAGGCCATGGTTCTTAGCAGGAAACCGGTGGATTGTCTACTCCAAGTAGGGAGGGAGTCCTTATCCCAAGTGAAGGAGTTCAAGTATCTCGGGGTCTTGTTCTCGAGTGAGGGGAGGATGGAGCGTGAGATTGACAGGAGAATAGGTGCAGCGGGAGCGGTATTGGGTGCACTTTGGCGCACCGTTGTAACCAAAAGAGAGCTGAGCCAGAAGGCAAAGCTCTCGATCTACCGATCAGTCTTCGTTCCTACCCTCACCTATGGCCATGAGCAATGGGTAATGACCGAAAGGACGAGATCGCGAATACAAGCGGCCGAAATGAGTTTCCTCAGGAGGGTGGCTGGTATCTCCCTGAGGGATAGGGTGAGAAGCTCAGTCACTCGTGAGAGACTCGGAGTAGAGCCGCTGCTCCTTCGCGTAGAAAGGAGCCAGTTGAGGTGGTTCGGTCATCTAGTAAGGATGCTTCCTGGTCGCCTCCCGAGGGAGGTTTTCCAGGCACATCCAACTGGGAGGAGACCACGGGGCAGACCGAGGTACAGGTGGGGTGATTACATCTCCACACTGGCCTGGGAACGCCTCGGGATCCCCCAGTCAGAGCTAGTCGATGTTGCCAGGGAGAGGGAAGTTTGGAGTCCCCTGCTGGAGCTGCTACCTCCGCGACCCGATTTCGGATAAGCGGGAGAAGATGGATGGATGGATGGACTTTCTTCAACCCACTACACTACCCACAAAAGTTGTGTCCAAGCACTGTTTTAACACTTAATAATAATGACATTCAGTCAAACCAAGGATAAAGAACAGCCACCGTGATGGACACCCAGCCTCTCGGATCTCTCCAACCAATCAAAGAACAGCAATGGCACGGGGTGCACCCCAGGTGGCGCTGTTGTTGCTGGACTTTCATTGGTTTTTGGGGTCTGATGCTGAAGGTTTCTGTGGTCGGTTGGCGTTTGACTGATAACCTCCAGGAACGCAAGAGCCGGATGGATCGGAAACTAAAAGTTATAATTATTTACCCTTTTTGTGACGATGAATGATATCTAATCGTTGAGCACATTGGCAAAGATGTAATTATTAGAAGATTTGTAATTGATCATTTCTGACTGAAAAGACGAGTGATTACATCATTAAAACACATGGATGACTCGTCCCGCTGATGAATGACGAAGCCAACACGGGTTAAAGATTAAAGATGTATAAAACACAACTCCACATCTATATACTGTCACAGAACCAGCTGCAGTAAGTTAACGTTGACCTTGAATTGCCCTTCAATTCAGTAAGACTTTAACATGATCCAACATAGCCGTCTGCAACTGAAAATGAGCACAGGATGGTTATTTAAGGTTTTTTTTAGCTCAATTGAGCCGTGCAGTTTCTCATGTTTTAGGCGTCCTGTTCCAACGGTAAGAGGGAGAACGCTTGAAGCCTGAAGTCTAAATGATAGAACCTTCATGGCTTTAGAAAACCAGGGATTCAGAGCCAGTTAACGCCTGGAAACAAAATAAAACAAAGATATCAAAACATATGCAAACTCAAAAGCAATAGATAGCGTCGATCACAAAGAGATGATGAAGTGTCAAAAATATCACATTTATAGGTCAATTTATCAGTGTTTTGAGTGCCAATCAAGCAACATCAGCATACATGTGTCTGTTTTTAAACGTGCCCATATAGCCCGACATACAATTATTAAAAATACAATAGTATTTTATAATAATTAATCACATGTATAGCACACCTTGACCCCTGTAAGCTAGGCCCCAAAATACAATGATTTCAAGTTGCTTCTATAAAATGTAAAGGTTTAATGATTTTAGGGAGTGTAAATTGTGAGTTGCATGTCAAATTGCGAGTGTAAAGACCTTGTAAACATCGTAATAAACCCACAATAGAAATGGATTTGTGATGTAATCAGACTATTTGCAGGCTCCAGATCATAAAGACACATCAACGTTCTTCAGAGACCAACGATTCAAGTTAAACGATATATATATATATATGTGTATATATATATATATAATTATCATTTTAATGTCAACCCTAAGACACAATCCACACACGTTTGAAGAAGTCGCGGTGAGTAAATTCAGTCCACAGTAGAAACACGCAGGTCCACTTTGGGGGCGGCATTTATTGTTGACACGTAAAGCTGGACCATAATAATAAAATCTCTATAAAATAGTGCAACGTATGAGTTTATATACACTAAATGGCCAATATGCAAAGAGCTGCAGACTAGCACGCAGCTATCTACCCTGGGCCAACAGGATGGGGCTTGCAGTTAGTACTATAACAATACAGGCGTCATGCTTTCACATTTCAAAATATGAACACATGAATATGTAATCAATGATTTGTTTGGTGACTGACTACAATACAAAAATCTATACAAAATACAAACATGGCAAATTCTTTTTGGCAGGAAGTGAGGAAACAACTTGTTAATGCTTATATTATATTACCGTAAGTAGCTTTTCGATGGGAATCATTGAACATAATGCATAGTACTACATGGCAATGGTAGCAAAGACATTTATATTTATAACACTTTGTAGTAACGAGGAGAGGAGCTCACAGCAAAGCAGCTGTTTCCAGTTCTAATTGCTATGTCTGTCTCAGATCTAGTGATTACATTTGAATGATAATGCTGTTCAGTATGGCACTAGGAGCAGCATATAGTCATACATACTCTACAATATAATTCTCCTTTATATACAGAGGTTATCTTATTAGGATTTGTCCAAAAAACTATTTTTAAAAACAAAACAAAAACACATGAAGCCACATAATGGTGCATGTCCTTCTTAGAATATGTGCAGGTCCAGACTAAACTGTGTTCTTCGTCATGTTCATACTGTATGTTATTATTCATGTTGGGAGGAAAGGTTGACTATTTCAGCTCTGCTGTGAGAACAATGGATTCATCTGTGTCTGGACAATGTTTATACCCTGATAACCGATAAAAAAAACAGAAACAGATTCTTAGCAGATTAGAACTAAAGTATTACATATAACAATGAAATGTTAAGTGACAAGGGGACGCTTGGCCCGGGCATTGATCCAGGTTCCATCAATGATAGAACAATATTCTTATCTAGGTTCATACAACGATGGAATACTAGTGTACCAAGAGAATACTAGAATATCATGGTATCAAGTGAAAGGGTTGTGGTTCAGTTTAGCAGTAGGATTAGCACTATAGGGTGTCCAGTTAGGGCATCGTTTGGAGGCTTGTTGAGGCGTGTTTATATGTTAACTATATGGGAACAGGCAGCATCTGTTGCGTCGATGATAACCCGGATCCTTTGATGATCCAGAAGCTTAATTTGCTCAAACCATCCACAATCCTAACAGCAAACATGATGGTACATGGCATGGGTTGAATTGTGTGAGACAAGACAGCACACCAGAGGAGTAAGAGCAGGCTGGATCACATCACATTCAAAGCTAAATCATAATCCAGTATTCTTGGGTTGCATGGATCTCCCCAATGGGAAGCCCCAATTTATTTATTTTTACTGCAAATTCTCAGACGTTAGTCCTCGTTGTTTAGTCCGATGGAAGAAAGTGTTGCAGCATCCCTGGTAGTTTAGATCTATACATCCCTGGTAGTTTAGATCTATACATCCCGGATAGTTTAGATCTATACGTCCCCGGTAGTTTAGATCTACAAGTCCCGGGTAGTTTAGATCTATACGTCGCCGGTAGTTTAGATCTAGAAGTCCCGGGTAGTTTAGATCTATACGTCCCCGGTAGTTTAGATCTATACGTCCCCGGTAGTTTAGATCTAGAAGTCCCGGGTAGTTTAACTATATACGTCCCCGGTAGTTTAGATCTATACGTACCTGGTAGTTTAGATCTAGAAGTCCCGGGTAGTTTAGCTCTAGATGTCCCTGGTAGTTTAGATCTAGAAGTCCCGGGTAGTTTAGCTCTATACATCCCTGGTAGTTTAGATCTATACGTCCCTGGTAGTTTAGATCTAGAAGTCCCGGGTAGTTTAGCTCTAGATGTCCCTGGTAGTTTAGATCTAGAAGTCCCGGGTAGTTTAGCTCTATATATCCCTGGTAGTTTAGATCTATAAGTCCCTAGTAGGTAGATCGATACGGGCGAAAGCATATCCACTCGCGATGAGATCCAGGCACATCCAGGCAGGATCATTAGCCAGCAACAGAACAAAGACTCACATTGACTGAGATGTTGCCTTGACCGTCCATCAATCCAGGAGGGAGGAGTCAGGGGGCTGATGGAGGAATGTGTGTGGTACAGAGGGAGAAACCAAAAGAAAACGACCAATATAGAAAGTTAGCAGACGTAGACGACGATCGGTCTATCCATCTGTTGAATAGACTACGGGCACGGCCAAATGATCCCAGAGCGGCAGATCCAGGCATCACCAGACGATTCAGGAGCGGCATTATCCGAGCGCTACAAACCGGTCCTACAACGTGAGACCCGGTCGTTGCCGAGCGGCCCGGGGTAGCGGATCCAAGCCCAGTCCGGGGTGTCACCAGCTGAGCAGTGAGTTCTGTCCAAGGGTCATGAAGTAAATCTGACTGCTGCCTCCCGACTGAACCGAGGCGAAGAAGACCTGATGAGAGACAACATGGTGTCAGCAGAGCCTCAGTGGACACACAGGACAGCGTTAAACCAAGTCAACCGCATTGCCTCGTACCTTGTCGTTCCTCTCACACAGGAACTTGAGCTTCTGGGCCTTCTTGTGCATGAAGACCCCTTCCAGGTTCCCCGTGGTGGCCGACCGCAGCTCAATGGCCTTCTCTCCCCAGCCCATCACCTGGTTGGACTGTAGGTAGGCTGGAGAGAGAGAGAGAGAGAGAGAGAGAGAGAGAGAGAGAGAGAGAGAGAGAGGAGAGAGAGAGAGAGAGAGAGAGAGAGAGAGAGAGAGAGAGAGAGAGAGAGAGAGAGAGAGAGAGAGAGAGAGAGAGAGAGAGAGACAGAGAGAGAGAGAGAGAGAGAGAGACAGAGAGAGAGAGACAGAGAGAGTTTTAATGGAGGTGGGGGTAGAATAAGAGCAACCACTCTTAACAAGTGGAATTTGAAAGGACAAGACCAATTATTTGTTCCACTTTAAGCTTCAAATGTCAGCTTGTTGGCGAGTTCCTGGGTGTTGTTTAATGTGTGAGAGAGAAGGGAAGAGCAAACGAACACCCAGCAGGGGGAAGGCTGTTGCTCCATTATTTTTCTGAAGCAATTGTGTTCAAGCACTCACAGAACAACTCATACTATCAGACAACTCATACCACCAGACAACTCATACTATCAGACAACTCATACCATCAAAACAAATCATACCCTCAGACAACTCATACCATCAGACAACTCATACCATCAGACAACTCATACCATCAGACAACTCATACCATCAGATAACTCATACCACCAGACAACTCATACCACCAAACAACTCATACCACCAGACAACTCATACCACCAGACAACTCATACCACCAGACAACTCATACCACCAGACAACTCATACCCTCAGACAACTCATACCATCAGACAACTCATACCATCAGACAACTCATACCATCAGACAACTCATACCACCAGACAACTCATACCATCAGACAACTCATACCACCAGACAACTCATACCATCAGACAACTCATACCACCAGACAACTCATACCATCAAAACAAATCATACCCTCAGACAACTCATACCATCAGACAACTCATACCACCAGACAACTCATACCATCAGACAACTCATACCACCAGACAACTCAAACCATCAGAACAACTCATACCATCAGACATCCCCGGACAAAAATGACGCGCCAAAATGTCTGCCAATCGCAAAGAATCGTCCCTGTGCTGTGATTAGCAACAGGGCTAGCAGAGGGCTTGAGTTGTAGCCTAAATGACCGACCAATAGGGGCACGGCGAGAAGGCGGGACATAAGGAGAAAAGTCAAAGTAATGTAAAGTAATGCGACCGTAGGAAGCAGAAAGCAGAATCCATTTTCGATTTACAACACAGACAGGTGAAGGTTTAGAGGGGTCTCCGGGTCTCTTACCCACAGAGGCGGGCATCTCGCCCCACTGCAGCACGGTGTCCTTGGTGATGCGGCCGTAGGTGTCGATGAAGACCCCCTCGTCCTCGTAGCACACCAGCACCTCCGTGCCCGCACTGTTGGGCAGGATGATGATGGCGTGGGGACAGATAGAGCCCTGGATCTAAACACACACACACACACACACACACACACACACACACACACACACACACACACACACACACACACACACACACACACACACACACACACACACACACACACACACACACACACACACACACACACACACACACACACACACACACACACACACACACACATCGTAAAGTACTTCGCTGCACACATGATGCCCAGTCTGTTGTCATGTCTGGACACCGTCTCCATCACACTGATGATGACAGAACGGTATAGTTTAAACTGTGCAACTCTCTTGTCCCGTGAGCAGCCCCTAGTGGCTGGAGTCGTCACTGCTGCTTGTAGCTTGATGGTTTCAGACGACATAAAGACGACAACGATTTTAAGAAGATTCCCAATTCCCCTGGAGGGTTTTAATCGTTTTATTCTTGAGAAAACATTTTCTAGTTCAGATATTTTTTAAACGGCTGCAGTGGAGAACTGGTTTCATGTGTATACAAATAAATACTATTTATATACTTATAGAGTCAAGCACTGATGACATCAACAATGTGTTTCAGGTAAGACAGCTGAACAGGTGCACAGGGAAGTGGAAAGAAAAACCCAAACATGGGGAAGCACACGCACGCACGCACGCACGCACGCACGCACGCACGCACGCACACACGCACACACGCACACACGCACCACACACACACACACACACACACACACACACACACACACACACACACACACACACACACACACACACACACACACACACACACACACACACACACACACACACACACACACACACACACATGAACGTACACGCCTTAATCCTCACAAACATGAACATGACAAACTCAAGAGCTCAAGATGCTGTGCGGGTCTAGAGTCAGGAGTCATTCAACAACACAAACCTTTATTGA
>CM051001.1:3990788-3998288 GCA_027704905.1 Muraenolepis orangiensis | reverse complement strand
CACAGGGGGGCCACAGCCAGACAGACAGACAGACACGGAGACACGGTGTGCTCCAACCCACGGAACACGTGTGTGCGTGTTCCGTGGGTTGGAGCACACCGTTTAACTCTGTTAGGATTCAATTAAAAGTTGGCAAAAGCCCAACACCAGTTGTTGTTCCTAGCAGGAGGGCCAACTCTGGAGTTGTGACAGTATCATCATATCTCTTCTACCTTCAGGAGGCAACTTTACTCTACTCTACTCAGGTCGTTAAACTCAAACTATTCACGTGATCAGGACTGAGGAAATCACTCATACAGAAATCACTTGCAAATACATCCCTCTTTAAAGCCCGGGACACACCAGGCCGATGGTCGGCTGTAGGGCTTACGATGGGCGTCACATGACCCATATCCGAGTGTCACGTGACTCACATCTGAGTGTCACGTGACCCAAATCTGGGCGGGGCCAAGGCGGGGGGCGTGGCAGCACTAGTTGGACAGTGGGAGGCAGCTTTGCAATTTTAGATTCCAGAAGACCGAAAATAGAGATCACTCTGATTGGCTGATCATTAGCTGCCAGGGAATCAGTAGACCAATCAGTGCGTGAGAAGATCAATGGAAGTGACGAAGCAAGCAAACAACAAGGTCAAGAGTTCGTTATCCACATATCCATTATACTGCTTTTTCAGTGGGGAATTAAGTAGACTTGTGTACAGATTAGAATTTCTTGCAGTATTTACTTTAATTGAAGAGAGTGAAAATAGTAAGCAATCGCTGCTTTGTTTACCGTTTATATCCGCAGTCCTGGGTCTTCCGGTTTCCCCCTTTTATTGAAATAACGAATACAGACTACCGCCACCTGCTGGTGAGGAGAGTCATTTCCTCTCACGCAGGCGCAGAACGTATGTGGTCGTCTGCCGTCTGTGCGATGTGTTCGTGTGCAACTCGTTCAGCCGAAGGGGAGAAGGCGGGGCTTCGTGGACGCAAATTCATACTGATTTATGCACGGCTGACCGTCGGGCTTAGTGTGTCCCGGCCTTCATGAAGGCGTGAAGATCGGCCCTTGAGTGACGCTTTCCATCAGACCGTCAGAGTAAGTTGATCGATTGGAATCCAATCGATTGAATGACGATGAACAGAGAACACGGAGGACAAGAAACCTCATGACTGACCCATGAGACCCATGAGGGAGTCACTCTGTGGACCACATCAAACCCTGCTTTAAGTCATACAGACAGACAGACAAGTGAGGCGGTGTCTTACGTGCGTGGGCAGGTAAAGGTCGTACGGCGTCCCCGAGTCCACGTCGATGGCGTGGAAGCCCGACAGTGAGCCGTAGATGACCTTTAACCTTTGACCCTCCTCCACCGTCAGGTCCACGGACAGGGGCCTCTGGGGCAACGAGCCGAAGGACTGGACACACACACACACACACACACACGCAGGCACACACACACACACACACACACAGGCATACACACACACACAGGCATACACACACACACACATACACACACACACACACACACACACACACACACACAGGCATACACACACACACACACACATACACACACGCACACACACACGTACACACACAGGCACACACACACAGGCATACACACACAGAAAAACAAATACTAAATTAGAAGTGGACAAGCACAGCAGTAACAAAACGGATCCAGATTCGGATTCGAACAGACAAACATACATAACCACCTCCCATCTTTAATGGCGGAGGTAAATAGAAAACAGCACCACTAACAAAATATGGCTTCAGTTTGGCTTCAGAAGGCACCTGTCAGTCATCTAGCAGGTGAGTGTCACTCAGCAGCAAAACAAGCTAAACGCTCTGGAGGACAGACGCTAGGACCCTAGGAGAGAAAGTAGCTCAGGCCACAGAGGAGAGCCACAAAATGGGACAGAGCTACCAAAATGATGGAGATGGTGATGTGTGTTTGATACTGTGTGTGTGTGTGTGTGTGTGTGTGTGTGTGTGTGTGTGTGTGTGTGTGTGTGTGTGTGTGTGTGTGTGTTTGATGGAGTTCCTCCATGTATGTCACTGTGTGTGAGTGTGTGATTTAATGAGAGAGAAAGAGAGAGCGAGAGAGAGAGCGAGAGAGAGAGAGAGAGAGAGAGAGAGAGAGAGAGAGAGAGAGAGAGAGAGAGAGAGAGAGAGAGAGAGAGAGAGAGAGAGAGAGCGAGAGCGAGAAAGAGAGAGAGAGAGAGAGAGGAAATGAGAGAGAGAACAGAGAGAGAGAGAGAGAGAGAGAGAGAGAGAGAGAGAGAGGAAATGAGAGAGAGAACAGAGAGAGAGAAATGAGGTGACCCTATTAGACCTGCAGTTAGCTGATTGGTTGTCCTAGATCCTAGAGGACATGGGAGCCAACCGTAAATATCACACCATGTTTTACCAAACACCTCGATAGCGCTACTGCAGCGATATTGTAGGGTTGACTATTGGTGCTTTCATAAAATATTTGCAAAAATACTATTTTAGATAAATACTTGGATAAATGTGGATATAATGACAAAGTGGGCAAAGGCCGATAATAGAACAGCTAGAACATTACAGCACTTTACTGCAATGCAGCCTCTGAAACCAGGAAAAGACAACAATCACCACGATACTACAACATCCAAGATGTTAGATCATATCTAGTCTCATAATCACAATATATCGATATGAAAAGCCATATATTGCCCGGTGTAACAGAAGCCAGCAGGGGGCACTGTGCGGTGAAGTAAACCTCACTCTTCGACACCTAAAAGATGTTTAAGCAATGAAGCTTCATTGCGTCTTGCCTCTCATGCCCCAGGTGGTCGTGTGTTCGAGCCCGGTGCGGGACAAACACTGTTACATGAGCCGTGAGCCGGATGATAGTGAGGTTTGGGGGGGGGGCAACACTCCCTAACAATGGGGGAGGAGTGAGTTCGGGCAGTTGTGAGTTCGAGCCAGTGCGGGACACTCGCTGTTACACCTCTGGCTCTGAAGTGAAGCTGACCCACGAGCAGAGCGGGTGGACTGACCTTGAAGGCCATGAACTTGTGGTAGGGTTTGGGCGCCCAGGCGTACACCTCCACCGCGTTCTTCAGGGCAATCACCAGGAACTTGATCTTCTCGTATCGCACTGCAGATCACACACGCACCACACCACACGCGCACCACACACACACCACACACTACGCACGCACACCCACGCACGCACACAGCACGCACACACACACACACCACACACACACACACACACACACACACACACACACACACACACACACACACACACACACACACCACACACACACACACACACACACACACACACACACACACACACACACACACACACACACACACACATACGCACATACATGCATGTTTAATAGAAGCACACTCACATGCGTGTATGAGGTCCCGCCAAACTTTCTGCTAACAAATGTATGTAAGTAGGCGTTATATAGAGATTATAAACACTATAAACTATAGACTATAGACATTAAACTTCACACTTTAGTTAGTTTATATATTTATATTTATAGTGTACGGTTTATAGTGTCAGATTCACAGATTCATCTTTTCTGCATATTATATGTATAAATATGTGTACATTTGTGTATTCCTTTTGTATCTTTGTAAATGTGTACTTTTTGTAATGTTTTTTGCAATTCTTTAAATTTATAATTCTTATAATTCTGTAACTTTTGCACATCTTCAGAGCTGGTGATTACATTTCACTCTACATTGGACACTGCACCTGATTATACATCAGGGCTTAACTAACTAACTATAGCCGGGTTCTCCCTCATACCACCAGGTATAAGCATACACTCGTCAGGCATTCTGGGCTGGGGGCGTGTCCACCTCACCGACTTTGTAGTGGCCACACCCCTCCAGGTCCCCCACCGAGGTCCAGCCCTGCTTCTTCTCCACCTCAGGGTCGTTGTGCAGGATCTTGTTCCTCAGCCACGACAGGTAGTACAGACGCAGCTTGTTCTTCTTACCTGCACGCACGCACGCACACACACACACACATACAGGCACACACACACACACATACAGGCACACACACACACATAGAGATTATTACTTTTTTTAAATTACGTTTGTTCTCTTATTACATGGTTTGGCCGGCCAATAAAGCAACTGAAATTGAATTACGAAGAGAGAGAGAGAGAGAGAGAGAGAGAGAGAGAGAGAGAGAGGAGAGAGAGAGAGAGCGAGAGAGAGGAGAGAGAGGAGAGGAGAGAGAGAGAGACCATGAAGAGAGTTATATACATCCTAGATCCTCCCACACAGGACTGAGCTCCAGGTGTGAGGTCCAGTGTGTGGGACCCACCTGATAGGTTCTGAGGAGGACCTACCTGGGGCGGACCCACCTGAGATGGTGATAATGAGGAGGACCTACCTGAGATGGTGATGAGGACGTTGAGCCCCTCCAGGACGTCCATCTGCTGGAAGCGCCGGCGGCTGATGAGGGAGTAGACCTTCCCCTGGCCACTGCGGTCCAGCAGCCACAGGCCGCTCTCAGTACCCACCAGCAGGTTGACCCCTGCACACGCACACACACACACGCACACGCACACACACACGCACACACGCACACGCACACGCACACACACACGCACACACACGCACACACACACGCACACACACACGCACGCGCACACACACGCACACACACACCACACACACACACGCACACACACACACACACACACACACACACAAACACAAACACACACAGGCTGTCATACACTACATAAGATGTATGGGATCTATTCAAGGTGAAGGTGTAGGTTTAAGATTTAAAAGCTAGTATTTGAGGGTCATTTGTTAGGAATGGTAAAGCCATCAGTCAGCTATTAGTGAGTGAAATGCTAAGGTACAACACACTCAAAGCAGACATTGTAGATGAATGAGAAAATTGAGAATTTTGGTTAATTTCCCGACCAATCAATCTCCCTAAACATCGCTCTCTGTTGCTCTTTTCTGCTCTCTCACTTAGCGACGCCAATGTGGTACCGGCAGCACCTCTGATGATCTCATTAGAATATAACGTGTGTGTGTCTCATGGTCCACCCCTTCTTCATATACCGGTTGACTGGCAGCTTCTCGTGTGTCTCATGGTCCACCCCTTCTTTATATACCGGTTGACTGGCAGCTTCTCGTGTGTCTCATGGTCCACCCCTTCTTTATATACCGGTTGACTGGCAGCTTCTCGTGTGTCTCATGGTCCACCCCTTCTTTATATACCGGTTGACTGGCAGCTTCTCGTGTGTCTCATGGTCCACCCCTTCTTTATATACCGGTTGACTGGCAGCTTCTCGTGTGTCTCATGGTCCACCCCTTCTTTATATACCGGTTGACTGGCAGCTTCTCGTGTGTCTCATGGTCCACCCCTTCTTTATATACCGGTTGACTGGCAGCTTCTCGTTCCATTCTCTGGCAACCAAAAAAAAAAGCCTCTGAGCCCATGAGTGTGTGTGTGTGTGTGTGTGTGTGTGTGTGTGTTAGGGGTTTCACCAACTAATCGACTAGTCGACTACCTTTACCACTAGTCGGCGCTGTAGGCCCTAGTCAACTAGTCGTGAACAAAATGGAGGGAAACGAGGTGCTGCAAAATGCTCCAAAACACGTCCGACATTCAATGCTACAGGTAAATAGAACTAGCGATAATTGTTTCACAAAAAAGTTAACTTAAACCGGCCAAATTGTAAAACAATGTGTTTATCATTAATGTGGCTCATTTTTGCTGTAGGTGAAGAGGAGATCGCAGACAACGTTGGAGTGGAGCTGGCGGAAACAAGTTGCAAAAAGGCGAGACTGGAGAGTGACTTTGAGCAGCTGTTTGGAGCTCATTTCGAGAGCAGCAGCGATGCGGATGATAAGCTACGGGATTACTGCCAGCGGACACCGCATATCCCCACAATGGATAACCCACTGGAGCGGTGGGCAGAAAACACGCACCGCTTCCCCCGTTTAGCCAAGCTTTCGAGGAGCTACCTGGCTATTCCAGCCACAAGCACCCCGAGTGAGAGGGTTTTAACACTGTCACCCGACAGCGGTCAAGCCTCCTTCCCTCACATGTCGATGCGTTGGTGTTCCTCAACGCAAACCAAAAATCTGGAAAGGTGGACGTTATCGTGGAGGACAGCGAGTAAAGTGTTGCGCACTGGATTTACGTGGCATTTATGTAAACAGAGTTTTTTGCTGTAGATGTTGGTGAGTCCAGTTACTGTTTGTTATTTACTAAGTCATGTAACACAAATTAAAATGCAGTGTGTAATGTAACTGTATGAGTTCCAATATAAAATACAGTTTTACACCTCTCTTTGTGTGTCTTTATTATGACGTAACGACTAGTCGACTGCTATTTAGAAAAACGTGTCGACTAGTAAATATTGGTAGTTGTGAAACCCCTAGTGTGTGTGTGTGTGTGTGTGTGTGTGTGTGTGTTCATTGATTTCAATACAACAGTGTACAAAAGTAACCCTCTTCCATTCAGTCCGATTGGACGCTACAAAAAAGGCTTTTTGAGAAGAGCTACGTTTTATTTCACTTCCTTCTCCTCTAGCTAGCGGAACACCACAGGCGGTGAGACGGTGAAGGAACTCAAAGGGCTGTTCAGAGAAACACCTTGTAGGTTTCTTTGTGACGACAACGTCAAGTCAAAGCCAACAGGATCAAGATGATAACCCGATGCGCACGATTCTACAGAACTACAGCCCTGGAGGAGAGAAGAGAACTACAAACCCCATAGGCCAGCGCAGAGGACCTCGGTGTTGAATTTCTTCTTGTACTTGCGGATCTCGGGCGTGTCGCTCTGAGGCCGGATGTTGGTGGGATTCACGTTGACCACAGAGCCCTTCCTGTGGTTCTGTCTTCTGATTGGCTCAGGCTGGCTGCCTGCTACACGGGCATAGAGAGAGGGCGAGAGAAGAGGGGAATCGTCACTTCCTGTCTACCACCCACCATTCCTAACACAAAGGCCGAGGGGCTTGAGAGGAATGATGTTCAAAGTAAACCACATTAATACAAGGTGGAACCAGAGGGCCCTCGGCAAAGAGCATACCTCCGCCACACAAAATAGTCCCCTGGACCCGGATCAAAATTTAAACTGTTCCTTAGCCCAGAAGTAATCAAAGTTTTGTCCAATTCCGTACACAAGCCAATTCCATAAACATAACCTATAAGGTAATTAGCACTGTGCACTTTGTTAAGCACCTATACTTAATGAGTGCGTCTGAATGAGTTGCTGTGCACTTACATCAAGTGCACTTATTGCATCTGTGTAATTCTAACTGTAAATCTGGAGGATTGAATCCTCTTTATTGGTCTCACACACACACACACTGAAATCACCTCCTCTCAGTTCACCCATCCTAGTATGAGGAGCAGTGGGTATCAGCTGTTGTATAAACAGGGGAGCAGGGGAGGGGGTCTGGTGCCTCGGTGCTCAAGGGCACCTCGGCAGAGCCCAGGGGTTTCGGGGACTCGAACCGCCGATCTTCCGGTTCG
>CM051001.1:3975788-3980788 GCA_027704905.1 Muraenolepis orangiensis | reverse complement strand
GAGAGAGAGAGAGAGAGAGAGAGAGAGAGACATAGAAAGTCATCTGGTCCCCGGGTCAAAATGGAATGGAATGTGTTTTCAGTCAATGGCATTTAACTTTGCTCACACTTGTGCACACGCACGCACACACACACACACACCACACCACACACGCACACACACACACACACACACCACACACACACACACTAACTATGCTGAAACACCATGCGGCCTGTGATTGGCCTGTGCCGACCATCAGCTCAGCACAACGCAGCGTCCTGCGTCCAGCTTGGCTGAGGACATCCTCATTGGGAAAGTAATTCCTCACCCCAATTAAAACACTACAACACACACACACACACACACACACACACACACACACACGACACCACACACACACACACACACCACACACACACACACACACACACACACACTTGTGGTGATGCCTTTATTTCTTTGCTGTGTCCATCTGTTTTCCTAGTATTTTTCCTCCCTCTGTCACACACTGCTTGCTGTCATAAGGTGACATATGAATGAAGATGTACTCCAAACTCAGACCATACAGGAACAACAGCATATGCTCCAGTATTTAAGTATTACAATCCACTGCTGGATTACAATCCACTGCTGGATTACGATCCACTGCTGACCTGCTAACTGCTTACACCAACACACACAAGATGAAGACTCACTCACGAGAACAACCCACCAGCTGGTTAACCCACCAGCTGGTTAACCCACCAGCTGGTTAACCCACCAGCCGCCCGTCCAATCGGCTGGCAGCCGGCTGACTTGTAGCGCTGTAACGCACCGACACGTGCCGAGTGAATCACACCCACCTTGGGGGGTTTGTGAGAGTCCCAGGAGACGGGGTCGGTGCCCGGGGAGACGTGACCCAGGGGGGGGGCGGCGGAGGAGGGCAGCGGGGCCAGAGGGGAGAGGGCCATGTCGGACATGGAGCTGCTGTGAGGGGCGTCGCGGCTGGAGCGCAGGTTGGCGTTCTAGACGGAGAAAAACCCAGAAGCAGAAGTGTGAATTACCGGTTCATTAGCTTGACAGCGTGATATAACCAAGTGGTGGACACAAAGGTCACAACAACTCCATCACTTGAGTCAAAGACACAGATACTCCTGGTCAAGTAGGACTCCAATACAAGTCAAAGCTGTTCGGTCATGTTTTTACTTGAGTTAAAGTACTGGAGTAGTTTTGCTTTTTAAAGATATACAAAAGTACATTTGCTTTTTAATGACAATGCATTGTTGTATTGTCGCCACAATGCATTTACAAGAACCTTAGGACTCTGAAACAACCTACTGAATGCACTGAGTTGCTTGTAAACCTTTTAGAATAAAAAGCTTGAAGAATATGCTATAAAGCCTATAGATATAAATTCCTCTATAAACACAATTGAATCGACAAAAGGATTCAAGAAAAGCCTTTAAAATTAAATAAAGTAAAATAAGTAATATATATATATATATTTTAATATATATATATATATTTAATATATAAAGTTAAGTACAGATACTGGAAAAAATTTCTTAAGTACAGATACTCGAGTCAATGTTGTTCATAACTGTCCACCTCTGGATCTAAAGCCAGGGGGGGTGTGGTGGTTGTTGTTGTAGCTGCTGCTGGTGCGGACATGGCGCTTCACCTGGTTGAGGTGAGCCCTCTGCATGGCCGGGGTACAGGGACTAGAGCTGCTCCCCGAGCCCAGCCTGGAGTGCACCGGGCCGGGCAGACCGGCCGCTGACAGCAGCCTGGCCAGGTTGGCCTCCTGCAGCCGGGCTAAGTTAGCCTCCTGCAGCTCCATCTAGAGCGAGGACAGTGGGACAGGACTGAGCACTCTCTGGAGCACTTTTAGAGAGACAGACATAATGCTAACACATACAGTAATAATAATAATAATAATAATAATAAATTATATTTATAAGCGCACTTTTAATTTACGTAGACAAAACTCAAAGTTCTACAGAGTAAAAATGGTTTAAATAAAACAACAGAATAAAAGCAGCGACGTTTACGCCGGCATGGCAACCAGTGCACACATACACGTGAGACAAAACCTGCATGTGCAAAACATTGGAGAAAGGCCTGCATGTGAGCATGTTACATGCATGCACACGTGTGAACCCCTGCAAAAATGCATGGGGGACATGCATATGACCGCCATGACACAGAATGCAAGGGAGTGTGATATCTTATCCAGAAGCTCAAACAGGGACCCCTTTGACAACGTCACACACATGGAGATTGGTTGTTTTATTTCAATCGAATTGATTGGTTGAGAGAACAGAACAGGGAGGACAGTAATTGGTTGAGGCAGAAGGGGAATATCAGCTGAGACGAAGGCAGGGAGAACACACAACTAACAGAAAGCAGCATGGAGGGGGGGGGAGCAGAATAAGTGGTACCACCTACATAGGGTCAGGGAGAGGGGGGGTAATCAGGACAGGAAAGCGGATGGTGTTTTACCACTCTGCGCTGGCTGCTGGCGGGGCAGCTGGGCAGCAGCTTGGCGACGGGCAGCGTGGGGACACTGCTGTTAGCTAGCTTCTGGACCACCGCCGCCGGCCTCTCCCGCTCTCGCTCCCGCTCTCGCTCTCGCTCCCTGTGCCTCTCTCGCTCTCGCTCTCGCTCTCGCTCCCTCTCCCGCTCCCTGTGCCTGTGGTCGTGCTGCAGGGAGAGGAGCTGGGTCTGGTCTTTGGGGAGGGTGCGGTGCGATCGCCTGCCCCCCGCCGACGGCTGCTGGTGCTGGGGGTGAGGGAGCTGCTGCGGGTGCTGCGGGTGCTGCTGGGTGCTGCGGGTGCTGGAGCTGCTGGAGCTGCTGGAGGTGCTGGGGGTGGTGTTGAGGGTGGTGTTGAGGGTGGTGTTGAGGGTGGTGTTGGGGGTGGTGCGGTCTCTGGGGGTTGGGGGGCGGCTGGTCCCGCCGCTGGGGACCAGGCGCCTGCCGGGCCGGTGGCTGAAGCTGCTGGCTTGGAGGTGGGGCTCTCTAAGCAGCACACACACACACACGTGCACACACACACACACACACACACACACAAACACACACACACAGACACACACAACAGAAAGCACAGGTACAGTGGCAGCACACACAGAGGCCCGGGTGCGAGAACCTCCTAACCGCTGCATGTTACAGGTGACACACGGAGCAGCAACTTGTTAAACACACACTATATACAGACAGGGGGGAAAGGGGGGGGGGAGAAGGGGGAGGGGCTTCATGAAGATCCACCGCTGCAAAGGGGGGGGGCGGGGGGGGCGGGACACAGGGTCACAAACAAACAGGAAATAACACCAAGTGGGATGAGAGTTTGGTCGTTGTGTTTGGATCCACTCCTTCGGCTAATCTGATTTGAATCTGATTTACAAACGGATGAGGCTCGTCGCTGTTATTGTATTTAATCAAATATATATATGAATATATATATCATATATACGGACGATAGCAATAACCGAAACGTGATAAATTCCAACCGAAGGAGCTCCAGCACTCAGTCCCTCAGTTGATCTTCAGCTGTTTACCACGTTAGAGCTTTAAGGGCTGCTGTGTGAATAGGGAACACATGATGGAGGTGTCAGATACACACACACACACACACACACCACACCACACACACACACACACACACACACACACACACACACCACACACACACACACACACCCACACACACACACACGTCACACACACACCCACTTTCGTCACCCTCTGATGTATTTGACCAGTGTTAAGTCCAGGGCTTGACATAAACCTCTTTTGGCTCACCAAACAGTGTGGCCAGTGGTCACGAGCCACTCAGCATTTTCACCAGCCCAAATCCACCCCCCCCCCGCCTCCTCCCCTGAAGTGGATGGACCAATGGAATGAGCACACAGTGTGCACACCCAGTGCTCAGTTGTAGTATCATGTAGTATCACCTCAAATTGACATATTTATTTCAGATGCCTTTTGTAAAACTACAATGGTTTCATTTGCACTGTAAATGCTACCACTATAAAAGGTCACCAGCACCAAGTGTAATGCGGCGTTCAGACATTGCCGATTTTGGCTCTCGTTTGAGATCAGTGCTACGACACAAAGTCGGATTACAATCCCCAATGATCTGGAATGTCCTATCATTGTCTGAACGCAGTTGTATACGTTCGTAACAGAGTCCTACGGATCGGGAAAGGTCCGAGAGGTCGTCCAAGCACTTTAGTGCGTCCTGTAACATTCGGGAAACTCAGCCGATTTTGTCGAGTCGGATTTCAATCGTGACTATGTGGTGACAGATTCTGCTGTATCGGATCAAAATCGTTACAATGTCCTGTGTTGTCTGGACGGTGTCCTGTGGATCGGGACGCTGTCGTGATGAACGGGCGTGATTTGGAGACATTTTTCATTGCCGTTTCTTGCCGATTGAGTCCAGATTGTTCTGGATGCAATCTGGACGCAAAAAGCGTTCCGACAGTGTTCGGATCATCCCCAATATGGCGACAGTTGTAGGATTAGAGATGCGTGGATTTACAGATTTTCGGCTGAGCTTCTCACGTCTGGAATATAAAAGGCTCACGTGTGTGTGTGTGTGTGTATGTGTATGTGTGTGTATGTGTGTATGTGTGTGTCATTCAGTGACAGTACTTTGACCGGTCCACCATGAATGCGGCTCGTAGGCTTAGACTTCTGCAGCAGGTTTCTCTCATGGAAATGGAAGAAGAAGAAGAAGAAGTTTGGCAATTATTATTTGAACAGAAGGGCAATGCGGTAGAAAAAAGATAGAAAGAAGATACTTGGTCAGATCTGTCTGATCTCTGTCGGATGTCCCGCCACGAATCACAGGATCTTGATCAGACTTTTTACAAATTGTAATGAGGAATGGTCCTATGAAGGACAGCAGTAGAAATCCTGAACGTTTGACTGGGGCTTAAGAGTGACAGGTCGCCACTGCCCAATTCAACGGGCATTTGGTCAGTGGACCGGTGTCATTAATGACAAGCCCTCGGTCACATAAACCAAACCAGAC
>CM051001.1:3960788-3970788 GCA_027704905.1 Muraenolepis orangiensis | reverse complement strand
ACACTAAGAATGTAGAAGGAAACCCTATGCAAAATGCTCTCTAGAGTGAGTGTGTGGTTGGTGGCTGGTTGAAGCAGCCTCACCTGGCCCCAGTCAGACTGATTAGAGTCTGGTTGAAGCAGCCTCACCTGGCCCCAGTCAGACTGATTAGAGTCTGGTTGAAGCAGCCTCACCTGGCCCCAGTCAGACTGATTAGAGTCTGGTTGAAGCAGCCTCACCTGGCCCCAGTCAGACTGATTAGAGTCTGGTTGAAGCAGCCTCATCTGGCCCCAGTCCGACTGATTAGAGTCTGGTTAAAGCAGCCTCACCTGGCCCCAGTAAGACTAAGACTAAACCATCCAATCTGCATAAGGTCTATCTATATACACTAGAGTGTAGACACACACACAATATACCGATGGCTGGTGTCAGTATGGCCCACTGAAACTCAGTTCCCCTTATAAATAAAGTCACACTATCACTTTCCCTAATTGAGGTGTGAAATGTATTCCTACACTACAGAGACTACTAAGCAGTCAGACCAGTAGAGAACCGTTCTGATCCTCATATCAGAATTCCTGAGACTCTTTTTCCCACAATAATCGGGCTGTGTTATTATCGGAGTGTTACGAGAACCACTTGCAGATTGTACTTCAAGCAGAGCACACTATACTGCTTCTGTATGCAATCAACACATTAGGGATTACGTATAACAATTAGGGATACGTATAATGATGTTTCTACATTTGACATCATGAAAGTAGGCGTTTAAATCTGAATCTAAATCCAAAGGATTGAATCCTCTTTATTGGTCTCATACATGTAAACACACTCAGTGAAATGTGTTCCTCTGCCTCTAACCCATCCTAGTTAGTTATCCTAGTTTCCCATTAGGAGCAGTGGGCAGCTGTTGTATATACAGGGAGCAGTTGAGGGGTCTGATGCCTTGTTCAAGGGCGGTTTGGCAGTGCCCAGGTGTTCTCCAGGTGTTAATGTATACAATACTATACACTTATGTGTTCTATTCCATTTTTGAGTAATCATTTTATGCAGTTGGCTGCACGAATACTTTGGATAAATATTTGCATAAATATTTGCAAACAATCAATCGATAGGCTAATCGATATATGTATATTTCCCAGAAGACACATCGAGCAACGCAAAGCCCCGGCATGTTACCTGTCTCCTGTCGCCCCTGCCGCCGTTCCTCTCGTCCAATAAGATTCGGTTGTCACGGAGATCCGACTCCTCCCCCAGCAGTATTTCCTGAAGCTCCGCCCACTGGAAAGCGGTGTCGGCCAGCTGACGCCTCTGTTGCTGTGAGGTGACAAAGGGTGATCGTTCAAACCACCAGCTTAACACGAAACCTGATGACTTGAACTGCCACTAACTCCCGCCTCCTAGAGAAGCTGATTGGTTGGACGGAGGACATCACAGCTCATCATCCCATGAACTCACGTCCTCCAGCTTCTGCCGCTGCTCGTGCTCCTGCTGGAGGCGTTTGTGGCGGTCGGCCAGCAGCTGCTGCTTGTACCTCTCCTGCTCCGCTAGCTGCTGCTGCCGCTGCTGCTGCTGCACAGCCTGACACCCAAGGGACAGCCATCATACAATATATATATATATCAAAAATGATTGAATATTTCATATCATGTCATGTGTGTGTGTGTGTGTGTGTGTGTGTGTGTGTGTGTGTGTGTGTGTGTGCACGTGCAGAATTCATGAAAAAAATTCACTGATATACGATTTAGAGATCCAAAAGATTAACATTTAGTAGGTAGAAGTTCTTATTCAAGATTCAAGATCAAGAATTTGATTTGAAAGTATGCCATAGTATGAATTCTAAAACACAATACTATAAAAAATACTATACACAGTAAAAATGAACATAAAAAGAACAATAAAGTGACCGATGTATGATATGTGTTGAATTAAAAAAAAAATTCAAAAAGGCATCTAAAAGCATTTTAAAGTGCCAGTAGATCAGCAGCATCATGAACACATGACGACACTAAGATTGTGCAACATTGTTTAAAATGAGCCGGTCAATATTTCCCAATTGTGTTTTTTTTTGTTCTGAACTAGGATGTAATAACTCTTATGATCCCTGGCATCCGTTCCCCTCCAGCTGGGCTAGTGACACTGTACATGTGGTGCTGCGTCGGCACTTCTGTTTCCCGAGGAACGCTCACTGCTCACACAACCAAGAGGACCATGTTGTATACATGGATGTTTGTATACAGAAGTGCACAGGAGGAAAGTGCAAATACACAAACAATTGAAAATAATCTTGATTTAAATTTGATTTAAGTTGCCCTGGTTTTCAAGTTTGCAAGTATGTGTGTATTTATGTTTACTGTATACACATGTACTAAATATATGTTGACATTAGTGGTTACTTTCTGAAAGGGCCGTGCTATAAACACTAATAAATTGGTATCATATTCAGTACGTTCCTGCATTGAAAGAACTGCTTTGTGGCTTTATTATTTAAATGTCTTATTTAATTAAAACAATGTGAATATATTGTGAAAAAGTCAAGGTCATATGTAGGAGTAAAGTTTACACAAAAAAACACTGAAACACGACCTACCTGCTGCTGTCTCTGTTGGGCCACGCCTCCTCCTCCTCCGACTCCTCCCCCTCCTCCTCCTCCGACTCCTCCCCCGTCCCTGGACCCCTCACGGCCCTCCGTCTGTAACCGTAGGAACTCCCGCCTCAGTGTCCACTCGCCAGGGACATTCACGATGGAACTGAGAACCGGAGAGGAGAGAAGGAGGAGGATCGGTCCAGACAGACAGACACGCAGACAGACAGATGGACAGACAGACAGACAGACAGACAGACAGACAGGCAGACAGGCAGACAGACAGATGGACAGACAGACAGACAGACAGGCAGAAAGGCAGACAGGCAGACAGACAGACAGACAGACGGACGGACGGACAGATGATAAGAGGTTAGGGGTTCACATGAAGCTTATTCTGAGAGACAGTATGTTCTTTTATGCCATCTGGAGTTGTGTAAGTTGAGGGAAATGGACATGGGCTGAGAGCATATGTCAGAACATATTCTCTCAGCCCATTTGGCAACTTGACAAATTGTTATGTCACCGGAATTGAATGTGGTTGTCCAGAATGACCCTGTGCTATACTGTGCATTTGATGAACACAAATGTTATGTAATGTGATCACTTTTCCCTTAGTGAAGAGGTAGGATCTAACTGTACTACATGTGTATTATTAATCCTATGTGGATTTAAGTCCTACCTGGGTTCCCCTTCCTCTTCAGCCACCTCTTCCTCCTCTTCCTCACTGCCACTGTACTCATACTCTGGCCCCTCTGAGAGAGAGAGACAGGGGGGGGGGGGAGGAGAGAGAGAGAGAGAGAGAGAGAGAGAGAGAGAGAGAGAGAGAGAGAGAGAGAGAGAGAGAGAGAGAGAGAGAGAGAGAGACAGGGGGGGGGGGGGGAGAGAGAGACAGGGTGGGGGGAGAGAGAGAGAGACAGGGGGGGGGAGAGAGAGAGAGAGAGAGACAGGGGGGGGGGGGAGAGAGAGAGAGAGAGGGGGGGGGGGGGGAGAGAGAGAGAGAGAGAGAGAGAGAGAGAGAGAGAGAGAGAGAGAGAGAGAGAGAGAGAGAGAGAGAGAGAGAGAGAGAGAGAGAGAGAGAGAGAGAGAGAGAGAGAGAGAGAGAGAGAGAAAAATAATAACATTTAATCAATCAATTCATTAAATATGTTCACTTTTACAAAGCAGTGATCCTAGATCATTGTAATGATTAGGGGGGGGGGGGGGTTTAACCAACAACCCCCCTCCCTCCCCCCACACACACACACCGAAAACACACGCACACGCACACACACACACACACACACACACACACACACACACACACACACACACACACACACACACACACACACACACACACACACACACACTGACTGCGGTAACCATGCAACCAGCTCGTTTGTAGGCAGTTAAGAGTTGCTTGCTGGCTCAAGCTCAGAGAACATTGAGTCAGCAAAAAGCCGAGAATCAAACCAGCAACCATCCAGTTGCCAGACACCCTGTGTGACTCGCCAGACACAATGTAGAACAGGTCTTGTGCTTGTGATTCATTCTTATATATGATTTATTGTGCGTGTATTTCAGGTCTATTTACTCTGAGTCGCAAGGTGCAATTCCCCCACCCAGACCAGACCCAGTGAACACATCAGAGAGTGATTTCACTTGGCACCCAGGACACCTTGTGCGGGACACGGGCACATTATGGGACCTGGCCGACACACAGAGACACCTTTGAAAGCTAAGGGCCTGTTAAGTGCTCCGGTGAATGGTGCGTGTATCTGGAGGGGGGGGGGGGGGGGGGGAGGAAGGAAACTAGAACCCTCAGACCGGCCCGGGCCCATAAAAACAACCCCCAAGCAAGCTTCTGCCCGTAATTATCCTGTTTATTTTATATCCTAGTCATTTTGCCCCCGCTGGCTTCGCATCAATCCAGCCTTCGTCAAGCGATATTTGTGTCTCTCTGCAAAGGGCAGACTTGAGATGAACATCCGTTTTCGGTTGACTTCTAAAGTCTGATCGGCAGACCGGCTCCCGTCCAGGTGAACGGAGCACTTCATATTCTTTCGCCTGAAATGTATTTGGACCAATCATGTCGCCCGGGGGGGGGGCGGGGCTCTGTAGACGTGCGTAACGTGGAACGAGTCTCAACTGGAAACAACCGGACTGGCGGAACAACAACAGACGTGGTACAGGCGACCAGATCTAGATCTAGAAGAGGAGTGACAACTAAAAACGACAGCATGGGTTCCCATTGTCGGATCCCTCTTTGGCCTTGACTCCTCGTCCACAAGCCTCAACACCCCGGCTGTCTGTCAACACCAACGTCCTGAGACTAAGTGTCTGCAAAGGTTTTAAAAAACGAAACCCGTGTAGTAGACAGAAGGCCAACTGCAGAAAGACATTTGTTCAAATAGTCTTATGAAACGTCCATCTTGCACTCGCGAATGAGTGTATATTTGGAGGAATATAGCCGCAACAAAACAGGAAACCCTGCGTGACTCCACCCGTCTCTCTCATCGTGGTTCCCCCCCCCCCCCCCCCCCTCCGCCGCAGACGAGATGTGTTGGAGACGAACCAACGCCTCAGATGAAGATAGATAAATGAAAGGGAGCGAGAGGTTGAATCCTCCACCACACTGGGCATCAAAATAGCCCGACCATTACAACACAACTACTACTACAACTACTGCTACTATCAATTCCCATTTAACCTTCTTAACGTTCACAGAGAGGGTGGAGCGTCATTCCTGTTCCATCTGGAGAGGAGAGGAGGAGGAAGGCTTCATCACACACGTTGTGGGATTGCAGGGATTGTATCGGGGGGGGGGGGCTTTTTAAGTTTACATCTGCCGTGACATCTGGAGAGTTTCCCACGCGAGATGCCGATTTCTACGCTCATAACGTTTCTCTACATCCTACATCCTCCCAGAGATACATGAGTCATGGCGTCATCGTGTGCCTTTTGGTCTCTCTCTCTCTCTCTCTCAACAAGAGGAAGGTCTCCCTGGAGAAGTACGATGGGGTATCTCACTGAGTTGCAACACTGTCAGTCACTTCCCGGATGAGCAGCATGTCTGTGTTCCCATAGCCGTAACACCCATGCCATGCAATACACACTACAAACAGCCTTTTCTCACATCAAAAGCATGTTTATTGACCTTATCTATCTTGATCTAAGCCACCCCCCTCCCTTAGCTCTCCACATACAGCGGGCCTTTTGAGGGTAGTGGTGGTTTGCTCTCACGTATAGACGGACCTCAAGTTGACATAAAAGGCTTGGGCGTGTGAAAGTATCATACATGTACGATTGCATGAGTGCACAGAGAAACACACATGCGCACGCATACACACACACACACACACACACAGATACACACAAACACACACGCAGATACACACACACACACACCACTAACGTGGAGGTCATTAGGGTGTTTTTATAAGCTTGCAGGAGATTCGAACCAGATGGCAATTCTGCTTCCTCTTTCCTTACCCCATTCCTGTATCTCTCAATTGTTTCTCTCTCCATCACCCTCACTGTCTCTCCCCCCCTCCCCCCTCTTCAATATTTCTCCCACTGTGTGTGTGTGTCTGTCTGCTACGACTTCAACGAAACAAACAACGCAGGCTAATTCCTCGGACAAGGAAAGGAAGAACCAACCAAAAAGTTTTCAGTTTTCCTGTGTTTTCCGTTTGTATTTCCCTCTGAAGGGACCGTAACTCGAGCCACATGCAGACGGTGAACAGGATACTCGTGTTGACAAGATATGAAAACGATTCCATCTGTAGATCTTTTTGCCTAAGACATTGCTGCCCGTAGAGATTTGTCTGCTTGGTGTGTGTGTGTGTGTGTGTGTGTGTGTGTGTGTGTGTTGTGTGTGTGTGAAACACTTTCTCCCAAAGGAGTTTAGCTTTTCAGCTTTTAAACTCCTCCCTGCATCTCTCTCTCTCTCTCTCTCTCTCTCTCGCTCGCTCTCTCTCTCTCTCTCTCTCTCTCTCTCTCTCTCTCTCTCTCTCTCTCTCTCTCTCTCTCTCTCTCTCTCTCTCTCTCTCTCTCTCTCTCTCTCTCTCTCTCTCTCTCTCTCTCTCTCTCTCTCTCGTGCACACACACACAACATACACAGCAATGACTTCTTGTCATCTTAATACTAGTCCAGAGAACAGTATACATTACAGTATAGTTACAGTATACATTACAGTAAGAACCGCCGTTATGTTGACTGTGTACTCTGTGTTTTACACGGGCCTCTAGATGGCATCGCCACGCTTGTAAACCGTTGGTTTGTGCGTCCTGTGACTCACAGCCAGACAGACAGACACTACCCCCCTCACTGCTTACTCTTCCACCCCCCCACCCTCTCTCCCTCCTTCCTCTCCCATCCTCCCTCACCCACCACGGTCCTCCCTCCATCCTCTCCCATCCTCCCTCCCCAACAACAGACCTCCCTCCCTCCTCTCACATCCTCCCTCCCTCACCACAGACATCCCCCCCCCTCCAATCTTCCCTCACCAACAACAGACCTCCCTCCCTCCTCTCCCATCCTCTCTCACCCACCACGATCCTTCCTCCCTCCCTCCCCCATCCGCCCACACCCAACACGGACCCCTCTCTCTCCATCTTCTCCCATCCTCCCTCCCCTACCATGGACCTCCCTCCCTCCCTCCCTCCCCAACACGGACCTCCCTCCCTCCCTCCCTCTCCCTCCCTCCGCCACCACGGACCTCCCTCCTCTCCCTCCCTCCCTCCCTCCCCCACCCCTCCTCTCCCTCCTCTCCCTCCCTCCCTCCCCCAACACGGACCTCCCTCCCTCCTCCCTCTCCCTCCCTCCCCCACCACGGACATCCACTCCACTCCCTCCTCTCCCATCTCCCCCATCCCCTTCTCCCCCTCTTACTCACCTTTCTCCCTCTTCTTGCGGGTGCGGTCCAGGTGGTCCTTGAGCATGATGCGCACCTGCCTCTCGTTGAGCAGGTCCTTGACGAAGGCGTGACGCAGCAGGGCCTCGGCGCTGGGCCTTAGCTGGTGGTTCTTCACCAGGCAGCGGTCCACAAAGGACAGGAAGCGCTTGGACCTGGTTGGGAGGGGGAGGAGGGGGGGGGGGGGGTGAGGAGGATGTATAAAAAATCGTTCCACTCTCTTATTTTAGCTCTACGGCTAAAGGCGCGAGTGGTAATATGGGAGACAAAACAACATATTGTTCTCATTAAAATGGAACGCTACACTCACTCCGCACGAGGTGGGGTTAAAAGGTTGGAATGGCGATTTTCACACGAGTAAGTGAGTGGTGGGTGTCTCACGCTATCCGGCGTTGGCTGTAACGACTGTTGACCTTATCACTGGTGGTCGCTGTGTTGCCGTGACATTTCATTATCGACATGGTGCATTTGTTGCCCTAAAGCAAGCGTTACAATTGGATGGTGGCTGGCATTCAAGATAACCATTTGATTGGACTCGACTGGAAAGATGAGATTTAAAACACGTTTTTTCCAGTGATTCGATGTGTGCATGGAAAGCATGGATGAGCGCTGAAGGAAAGGGAGTTGTGTGGAGATCACATCGCGCTCATAGCTCACACTTCATCAATCAGGGTACATTCATTGAGCCATCGGTTAATGCAGTAATACGCTTTAACTGACAGTTAATGACCAGTTAACTAATGGTCTACTGATCATTACTTCTGTCATCAAAGATGAGAGGAGGCTTTGTTTGTCAGTCTGTGAGCAAGATAACTCGACATTGGAGGATAGATTACTCCTCTCTGTGTGTGTGTGAGTGACTCTTCAAACAAACCAAACCTCAGATGTTTTGCATGGGTTGTTTTGTTTTGTTGTATTTATCATTCAAAACCCCACCCAGTGGCAGCCGCTTTCTGGTCTCTAATAATGCATAAAGTGTGTGAGATGTGTGTGTGCGTGTGTTATTTGTGTGTGTGTGTGTGTGTGTGTGTGTGTGTGTGTGTGTGTGTGATTTGTGTGTGTGTGATTTGTGTGTGTGTGATTTGTGTGTGTCTTATTACCATTTCTTGGTTTTGAGTTTGGGCGGGGGGTTTCGGGGAATCAGAAACAGAGCTCTCATCGGATGCATGTCACACAGCGCTAGAGGGACACAGAGAGAGAGAGAGAGAGAGAGAGAGAGAGAGAGAGAGAGAGAGAGAGAGAGAGAGAGAGAGAGAGAGAGAGAGAGAGAGAGAGAGAGAGAGAGAGAGAGAGAGAAGGAGAAAGAGACACACATTGATAGTCCATGTTGTTCTTCATGACTAGTTTGCAGTCAGTTGTGAAATGTACATGAGTATGGCCACAGTGTGTGTGTGTGTGTGTGTGTGTGTGTGTGTGTGTGTGTGTGTGTGTGTGTGCTTTGTATATGGCTTCAATGAGTTATGATGACGATAAAAACTGAGATGAGAGGTTGTGTTCAGGTTGTGGGGTCAGAGGTTGTGTGAGTGATAGGGTAACTCACGTGGCGCCCCCTCTGCCATCTCTAACGCCGTGATGCCCAGAGACCAGAGGTCGCTCTGAGGAGACCAAGGAGCACACACACAGCTTTCATTCACAACAGATAATAATATACTTCATATAATAGTAGTAATAACAGATGGTGATCGGCCGATGAACGTGATATATAGGTCATTAGCGAGTCACAAGCCTTTTAAACTTAAACACGACGGAACTTTTACTTTTGCTGAAACTCATCAGGAACTTTTTCACTGCTGCCATCACTTTTTGCTCAAAAAACGATTTAACATTTCTAATGTCTCAGGAATAAAAGTCATCCACGCATGGACCAATCAACCCTCCCTCCCCCTCTCCCTCTCTCTCTCCCCCTCTCTCTCTCTCTCTCTCTCTCTCTCTCTCTCTCTCTCTCTCTCTCTCTCTCTCTCTCTCTCTCTCTCTCTCCCCCTCCCTCCCTCCCTCTCTCTCTCTCTTTGTCTCTCTCTCCCTTTTCTCTCTAAATCAATTTATTCTGAGACGGACAAAAAAATATTAATAAAAAAGGCGAGAAAATGGAAGGAGGAGGAGGGGGGGGGGGGGGGAGAGGAGGAGGAGGGGGGGGGGGGGTGTGGTGGAGAGGAGGAGGGGGGGGGTGTGGGGGGGGTGGAGAGGAGGAGGGGGGGGGGTGTGGGGGGTCCTAGCGGAGGCCCACCCTGTAGTCGTAGGTTGCGTCGGGGTTCTCGTCGCAGGCGATGACCTCGGGGGCCATCCAGTAGGGGGTCCCGATGAAGGTGTTCCTCCGACCCACCGTCTTGTCCAGCTGGGCCGACACCCCGAAGTCCACTGGGGGGGGGCGGGGGGGAGCGGGGGGGGGGGGGGAACAGAACAACAACACAAGAAAATAAAAAAGTTGAGTCAATTTACATTCAAATTGCTTTGCGGATAATAATATTTATGTATGTATTGGCTATTTGCACATTCTTAATAGAATAACATATTGATGTGATATTCGGTTGCTTCGAGTTTA
>CM051001.1:3913288-3950788 GCA_027704905.1 Muraenolepis orangiensis | reverse complement strand
TCTACGCTGCAGGATTGTTTTGATCACGCTGACTGGCACATGTTCCGCGTTGCCTCGGACAATAACATCAACGAGTACGCGTCGTCGGTCACCGGGTTCATCAAGAAGTGCATAGATGACGTTGTTCCGACCAAGTCGGTTCGGATATATCCCAACCAGAAACCGTGGATTAACGGCGATGTTCGCGCTGCCCTACATGCGCGTAACGCCGCCTTTGGTTCCGGGAATACGGAGGAATATACGAGAGCCCGTTACGACCTCCGTAAGACCATCGTCACTGCCAAGCGGGAGTATAAGGACAGAGTGGAAGATAAATTCAAGAAACACGATGCGAGGGGTATGTGGCAGGGGCTGCAGAATATAACGAACTTCAGAGGGAGAACCAGTTGTGTAGAGAACTCCTCCACCTCCCTCCCAGGAGAGCTAAATACATTTTTTGCTCGGTTCGACGTAAACGGCAGCCCGCCGAAGCCAGCACCGACTGGGGAGACCAGCCAGCTGCGCATCTCGGAGGCGGATGTGCGCCGCACCTTTAAGCGGCTGAACATCCGTAAGGCGGCAGGCCCCGACGACATCCCGGGCCGCGTCCTCAGAGCATGCGCAGACCAGTTGGCAGGAGTCTTTGCAGACATCTTCAACCTCTCCCTGTCCCAGGCTGTTGTCCCCGCGGTCTTCAAGATATCCACCATCGTGCCTGTCCCCAAACAAACCAAGGTAACATGCCTGAATGACTACAGACCTGTGGCCCTCACCTCGATCGTTAGCAAATGCTTCGAGAGGTTGGTCAAGGACTTTATTTGCTCCGTGTTACCTACCACGCTGGACCCATGGCAATTTGCATATCGTCAAAATAGATCCACGGACGACGCAATTGCCATGGCCCTCCACACTGCCCTTTCCCACTTGGAGGGGAAGAACTGTTATGTGCGAATGCTGTTTGTGGACTACAGCTCAGCATTCAACACAATAGTTCCTGCCAAGCTCGACACCAAGCTGAGAGGCCTAGGCGTACCCCCATCCATGTGCAGCTGGATACTGAACCTCCTGTCGGACCGCCGCCAGGTGGTGAGGATGGGCAGCACCACATCAGAGCCACTGACCCTCAACACGGGAGCCCCCCAGGGATGCGTGCTGAGCCCTCTCCTCTACTCCCTCTACACCCACGACTGCATGGCTATGCACAGCTCCAACGTCATCGTCAAGTTTGCTGACGACACGACAGTGATGGGCCTGATCGCCGGCGACGACGAGACAGCCTACAGGGAGGAGGTCGGATCGCTGGAGCAGTGGTGCCAGGAGAACAGCCTCGCCCTCAACGTCAAGAAGACCAAGGAGCTGATCGTGGACTTCAGGAGGCAGAGGGGAGAGCACAGCCCTATCTCCATCGACGGCGTTGCAGTAGAGAGGGTCAGCAGCTTCAAGTTCCTCGGCGTGCACATCTCCGAGGACCTCACATGGTCCACGCACACCACACACGTGGTGAAAAAGGCCCAACAACGCCTGTATTTTCTCAGGCGTCTGAAGAAATTCAGCATGGGCCCCCGCATCCTGAGAACATTCTACAACGGCACCATCGAGAGTGTTCTGACAGGGTGTATCACCGCCTGGTACGGGAACTGCACGGCACTCGAGCGCAGAGCGCTTCAAAGGGTGGTGCGGACGGCCCAGTATATCGTTGGAGGTGAGCTCCCCTCCCTCCTGGACATTTACAACCAGCGGTGCGTGGCCAAGGCCAAAAGAATTATAAAAGACATTGCCCACCCCAGCCACGAACTTTACTCACTATTACCGTCAGGCAGGCGATACCGCAGTATCAAGTGTCGTACAAATAGGCTTAGAGATAGCTTCCACAGTCAGGCCATCAGGCTGCTGAACAAGGGCGTATAACATATAACAATGTATATTTTATTACATTGATTTATATATATATATTGCTCTTTTCTGTGCTGATTTTTGCATTTTATAAATTGCATTTTTTTATTTTTATTTTATATTCCTTCTATTTTTTTTTTCTATTTTTTATTCTATTTTTATCTATTTTTATCTATTTTTATTTTATCTTATTCTATAACTGCTGTCTGTCGTCGGGTATTGCACACAAGAATTTCACATCACTGCTTTATACTAAACTGTAAACTGTGAAGTGACAATAAACTTGACTTGACTTGACTTGACTGTGGACTCTGGACTCTACACTCTGGACTCTACACTCTGGACTCTACACTCTGGACTCTACACTGTGGACTCTATACTGTGGACTCTACACTCTGGACTGTACACTTTGGACTCTACACTTTGGACTCTACACTCTGGACTCTGGACTCTGTACTCTACACTCTGGACTCTGGACTCTACACTGTGGATTCTGGACTCTACACTCTGGACTCTACACTCTGGACACTACACTCTTGACTCTACACTCTGGAATCTGGACTCTACACTCTGGACACTACACTCTTGACTCTACACTCTGGACTCTACACTGTGGACTCTGGATTCTACACTGTGGACTCTGGACTCTACACTCTGGACTCTACACCCTGGACTCTGGACTCTACACCCTGGACTCTGGACTCTACACCCTGGACTCTACACTCTGGACTCTGGACTCTACACTCTGGACTCTACACTCTGGACTCTACACTCTGGACTCTACACTCTGGACTCTACACTCTGGACTCTACACTTTGGACTCTACACTTTGGACTCTACACTCTGGACTCTATACTCTACACTCTGGACTCTGGACTCTACACTGTGGACTCTGGACTCTACACTCTGGACTCTACACTCTGGACTCTACACTGTGGACTCTACACTCTGGACACTACACTCTTGACTCTACACTCTGGAATCTGGAATCTACACTCTGGACTCTACACTGTGGACTCTGGATTCTACACTGTGGACTCTGGACTCTACACTCTGGACTCCACAGCCTGGACTCTGGACTCTACACCCTGGACTCTGGACTCTACACCCTGGTCTCTACACCCTGGACTCTGGACTCTACACTTTGGGCTCTACAGTCTGGACTCTACACTCTGGACTCTACACTCTGGACTCTACACTCTGGACTCTACACTCTGGAATCTGGATTCTACACTGTGGACTCTGGACTCTACACTCTGGACTCTACACTCTGGACTCTACACTCTGGACTCTACACTGTGGACTCTACACTCTGGACTCTACACTGTGGACTCTGGATTCTACACTGTGGACTCTGGACTCTACACTCTGGACTCTACACCCTGGACTCTACACCCTGGACTCTGGACTCTACACTCTGGACTCTACACTTTGGACTCTACAGTCTGGACTCTACACTCTGGACTCTGGACTCTAGACTTTGGACTCTAAACTCTGGACTCTACACTCTGGACTCTACACTCTGGACTCTACACTCTGGACTCTACACTGTGGACTCTACACTCTGGACACTACACTCTTGACTCTACACTCTGGAATCTGGACTCTACACTCTGGACTCTACACTGTGGACTCTGGACTCTACACTCTGGACTCTACACCCTGGACTCTACACCCTGGACTCTGGACTCTACACCCTGGTCTCTAGACTTTGGACTCTAAACTCTGGACTCTACACTTTGGACTCTACACTCTGGACTCTACACTCTGGACTCTACACTCTGGACTCTTCACTCTGGACTCTACACTCTGGACTCTACACTCTGGACTCTACATTCTGGACTCTGGACTCTACACTCTGGACTCTACATTCTGGACTCTACACTCTACACTCTGGACTCTACACTCTACACTCTGGACTGTACACTGTGGACTCTGGACTCTACACTCTGGACTCTACACCCTGGACTCTACACCCTGGACTCTGGACTCTACACCCTGGACTCTACACCCTGGTCTCTACACTCTGGACTATACACTTTGGACTCTACAGTCTGGACTCTACACTCTGGACTCTGGACTCTAGACTTTGGACTGTAAACTCTGGACTCTACACTTTGGACTCTACACTCTGGATTCTACACTCTGGACTCTGGACTCTACACTCTGGACTCTACACTCTGGACTCTACACTCTGGACTCTACATTCTGGACTCTGGACTCTACACTCTGGACTCTACACTGTGGACTCTGGACTCTACACTGTGGACTCTGGACTCTACACTCTGGACTCTACACTCTGGACTCTACACTGTGGACTCTGGACTCTACACTCTGGACTCTACACCCTGGACTCTACACCCTGGACTCTACACCCTGGACTCTACACCCTGGACTCTGGACTCTACACCCTGGTCTCTACACCCTGGACTCTGGACTCTACACTCTGGACTCTACACTTTGGACTCTACAGTCTGGACTCTACACTCTGGACTCTAGACTTTGGACTCTAAACTCTGGACTCTACACTTTGGACTCTACATTCTGGACTCTACACTCTGGACTCTACACTCTGGACTCTACACTCTGGACTCTACACTTTGGACTCTACACTTTGGACTCTACACTCTGGACTCTGGACTCTACACTCTGGACTCTGGACTCTACACTGTGGACTCTGGACTCTACACTCTGGACTCTACACTCTGGACTCTACACTCTTGACTCTACACTCTGGAATCTGGACTCTACACTGTGGACTCTACACTCTACACCCTGGACTCTACACCCTGGACTCTGGACTCTACACTCTGGACTCTACACTTTGGACTCTACAGTCTGGACTCTACACTCTCTACTCTGGACTCTACACTCTGGACTCTACACTCTGGACTCTGGACTCTACACTCTGGACTCTACATTCTGGACTCTACACTCTACACTCTGGACTCTACACTCTGGACTCTACACTGTGGACTCTGGACTCTACACTCTGGACTCTACACCCTGGACTCTACACCCTGGACTCTGGACTCTACACCCTGGACTCTGGACTCTACACCCTGGTCTCTACACTCTGGACTCTGGACTATACACTTTGGACTCTACACTCTGGACTCTACACTCTGGACTCTACATTCTGGACTCTGGACTCTACACTCTGGACTCTACACTGTGGACTCTGGACTCTACACTGTGGACTCTGGACTCTACACTCTGGACTCTACACTCTGGACTCTACACTGTGGACTCTGGACTCTACACTCTGGACTCTACACCCTGGACTCTACACCCTGGACTCTACACCCTGGACTCTGGACTCTACACCCTGGTCTCTACACCCTGGACTCTGGACTCTACACTTTGGACTCTACAGTCTGGACTCTACACTCTGGACTCTGGACTCTAGACTTTGGACTCTACACTCTGGACTCTACACTCTGGACTCTGGACTCTACACTCTGGACTCTACACTCTGGACTCTACACTCTGGACTCTACATTCTGGACTCTACACTCTGGACTCTACACTGTGGACTCTGGACTCTACACTGTGGACTCTGGACTCTACACTCTGGACTCTACACTCTGGACTCTACACTGTGGACTCTGGACTCTACACTCTGGACTCTACACCCTGGACTCTACACCCTGGACTCTACACCCTGGACTCTGGACTCTACACCCTGGTCTCTACACCCTGGACTCTGGACTCTACACTCTGGACTCTACACCTTGGACTCTACAGTCTGGACTCTACACTCTGGACTCTAGACTTTGGACTCCAAACTCTGGACTCTACACTTTGGACTCTACACTCTGGACTCTACACTCTGGACTCTACACTCTGGACTCTACACTCTGGACTCTACACTCTGGACTCTACACTCTGGACTCTACACTCTGGACTCTACACTCTGGACTCTACACTTTGGACTCTACACTTTGGACTCTACACTCTGGACTCTGGACTCCACACTCTGGACTCTACACTGTGGACTCTGGACTCTACACTCTGGACTCTACACTCTGGACTCTACACTCTTGACTCTACACTCTGGAATCTGGACTCTACACTGTGGACTCTACACTCTGGACTCTACACTGTGGACTCTGGATTCTACACTGTGGACTCTGGACTCTACACTCTGGACTCTACACCCTGGACTCTACACCCTGGACTCTGGACTCTACACTCTGGACTCTACACTTTGGACTCTACAGTCTGGACTCTACACTCTACACTCTGGACTCTACACTCTACACTCTGGACTCTACACTCTGGACTCTACACTCTGGACTCTACACTTTGGACTCTACACTTTGGACTCTACACTCTGGACTCTACACTCTGGACTCTGGACTCTACACTGTGGACTCTGGACTCTACACTCTGGACTCTACTCTCTGGACTCTACACTCTTGACTCTACACTCTGGAATCTGGACTCTACACTGTGGACTCTACACTCTGGACTCTACACTGTGGACTCTGGATTCTACACTGTGGACTCTGGACTCTACACCCTGGACTCTACACCCTGGACTCTGGACTCTACACCCTGGACTCTACACCCTGGACTCTACACCCTGGACTCTGGACTCTACACCCTGGTCTCTACACCCTGGACTCTACACTCTGGACTCTACACTTTGGACTCTACAGTCTGGACTCTATACTCTGGACTCTGGACTCTAGACTTTGGACTCTACACTCTGGACTCTACACTCTAGACTTTGTTTGCGTACATTGAAAGGTTGCACCACCAAAGATCAACAGAAAAGAACAGCTGGTTTGTTATCCACACACATTTGAACCACAACCTTACAATCCCCCCGCCACTAAAAGCTGCACAACGTATAACTGTTATATATTGCCCAGAAGATTCTGGATCGCTGCTGTAAGACTCACGGGCAAACAGAAACTTTAATATCCAAGAAATTGGCCCCAAATCCAATAAAAACTCAGCGCCGGGTCAAACCGGAGGCCTCAGAGGGACACAGAAGAACAATAAAGGCTGGGAGAGTTATTGATATAATTTAATTTTCTCTTTTTCTTTAAGCTGCCGCTGTGCTACATCAGAACTTACAGCTTTTACGTTTGCAATGTCATTGTTCATACTCTTCGAGGTGTGTGTGTGTGTGTGTGTGTGTGTGTGTGTGTGTGTGTGTGTGTGTGTGTGTGTGTGTGTGTGTGTGTGTGTGTGTGTGTGTGTGTGTGTGTGTGTGTGTGTGTGGTGTGTGTGTGCGTGCATGCATGCATGTGTGTCTGCACGCATGTGTGTGTGTATGTGTGTGTGTGTTTGATTTGATTTGACCTGACTTGATTAAGCTCTGTAGCTTAGATGCTAACATCACTTAGCTCATATTGACAGTGAATAAGACACTGGCAGTCATATTCACTTAAAATCGCTGAGCTAAACCATTTAAATCAATCCAAGTCAATTACAGACTGAGCACCGTGTGCCAGTGAAAGATGGATAGAGGGAACTTCGAAAAAACCCCATTTGTTAGGGGAAGACGACAAGGGAAGGCAGGAGGGATGAAGACAGCTAAGGAGAAAAATGGAGATGGAAAGTCAGTTACTCAAGGACCCAGTGCCCGGCACTTCATTTTATGAGAAGGGATGTCTTTAAGACACCACTTCTCAGTGTGCGTTCCTCTTCATCACTTCTAATGCGTCTCTCCTCTCTGTGTCTCTGCTCTCCTCCTTATGTAATTGTCTACAGGCCCGCCATCATCTACAGGCCCAATACTTACAAAACCAAAACCAATGCTTAAGCTGACTCAGAAACCACGGTGAACCATGTTGACCTTGTTGTCACAAAACTGAGCATTGGAGTGGACTGTGGTCCTCTAAGGTCAATGTCAGCGAGCTAGTCGTCTGTGTTGTCAACATATTCTGTTTGCAAACAAGACCCAAACATTTGGCCATGCTGGCGTCTCCCTCCACACTCGAAAGACCATCACAGACACTGTCAGTCGGCTTGGCTAACTTAGGGTACCGTCCACTTTTTCCCGGACATATCCTCTTTTTGGGACCTAAAAAAATGCAGATTTATGAATCGGCAAAAATGTTTTTGTCCTACTTTGACATTTCTCCCTATGTCCCGCCTTCTCTTTTTTGGAAAACCAAAATATGTTCACCCTAAGCTAACTAAGCTCATTACTTGTTCCTGGGTTTGAAGTTTTTATGCACGATTTATTCCAACCAACCGGACCAACAGGGTTTTAAAATACAACAAATGGACATGGCAGTGTGTCAGAGTTTGTTCTTACCTCTGTGACATCCATGACTTTGATAGCTGCCAGTTGGCCGGTCTTGACATGACGACCCTGGTGAATATAAAGAACGTTAAAAACACACCCACACACACAATATACACACACACACACACACACACACACACACACACACACACACACACACACACACACACACACACACACACACACACACACACACACACACACACACACACACACACACACACACATCCTTCGCTTGCACACTCCTATAGAATTTGTTTAAAACATTGTCTGTACTTATTACAGAACTGCAACCACAAATCTAAATAGGAACAAGTCCCCTTTACGACATCGCATCATTTCTATTTAGCCTCGCCGTGCCCCCCCCCTGTCATAACTCCAGGCCCCCCCTAGGGGGCGCGTCCCACAGTTTGGGAAACACTGCAGAAGAGCAATACTTTCAGGTCTCTGTCTCCACTACTGTTCTGTCAGACGCTGGTTCGTTACCAATATGACACGTTGTGTGACTGTCTATAGAATACTTTATTCTTCTCCATCTCTCACCCCCCCCCCATCACTCTCCGCCTCCCCCCCCCCCCCATCTCTCTCTCTCATCTCTCTCCTCCTCCCCGCCCCATCTCTCCCCCCCTCTCTCTCCCCCTCCCCCCCCCATCTCTCCCCCCCCCCATCTCTCTCTCTCATCTCTCTCCCCCCCCCCCCATCTCTCACCTCCCCCCCTCCCCCCCCCCCCCCCCCCCCCCCCCCCCCCATCTCTCTCCCCCTCCCCGCCCCATCTCTCCCCCCCATCCCCGCCCCATCTCTCCCCCCCTCCCCCCATCTCTCTCTCTCATCTCTCCCTTCTCCCTTTCCAACACGCACACAGAAACAAAGCTCTCTGTCCACCGCTGAAATTAATTAGGGACACTTTTATCACTGGGGTGTAAAGCATAAGGATGAGAAAGGCAAGCATGCACACACAAGGCACACACACACAAGGCACACACACACACAGGCAAACACACACACACACACACACACACAAGGCACACACACACAAGGCAAACACACAAGGCAAACACACACACACAAGGCAAACACACACACACACACACACACAAACACACAATCACACACACACACACACACACACACACACACGGCACACACACACACACACACACAAGGCACACACACACACAAGGCACACACACAAGGCACACACACAAGGCACACACAAACACAAGGCACACACACACACACACACACACACACACACACACACACAAGGCACACACACACAAGGCACACACACACACAAGGCACACACACACACACAAGGCACACACAAACACACGTAAAGGGAGCATTACAAATATTGTGCTGGAGAAAATGTTAGCCTCCTATCTCCTATGTTAGCCATCCATATGCTAATCAGACTCAACAATGGAGACATTTACAACGGGGGGGAGAGCAGCTCCCTGTCTCTCTCTAGTGTCTCTCCCCTTCATACCAATGGCCTCGCCTTTCCTCTCTCTCTATGTTGCCCTCTTCATTCTCCTCCTGTTCTCTAATCTAAAGAGGTCGTTAGGTTCCTTACGCGTTTTGTCCATGACAAATAGTTGGAGATCATAGATAAGGCATATGGGTTTGGGCGTTGGTCGGTTTCTCTCTCTCTCTCTCTCTCTCTCTCTCTCTCTCTCTCTCTCCTCTCTCTCTCTCTCTCTCTCTCTCTCTCTCTCTCTCTCTCTCTCTCTCTCTCTCTCTCTCTCCCTTAACTCTCTCTTTCCATATCTCTCTGCTCTTATCTCTCTGCTCTTATCTCTCTCTCTCTCTCTCTCTCTCTCTGCTCTTATCTCTCTCTCTCTCTCTCTCTCTCTCTCTCTCTCTCTCTCTCTCTCTCTCTCTCTCTCTCTCTCTCTCTCTCTCTCTCTCTCTCTCTCTCTCTGACAGACTGTGGCTACATATGTGTACTTTATGCTTGAGTGAACAACCAACTCGTCTGTACAAAAAAATGACCCTGTTGAATTGAGCAGATCAGTAACTACGTCTCTGTGCCTACGTGTGTGTGTGTGTGTGTGTGTGTGTGTGTGTGTGTGTGTGTGTGCCTTGTGTGTGTGTGTGCCTTGTGTGTGTGTGTGTGTGTGTGTGCCTTGTGTGTGTGTGTGTGTGTGTGTGTGTGTGTGTGTGTGTGTGTGTGTAAATTAAGTTTCCTTGCAAGACTCACTTTTGAAGCATCCATTGCCTGACTCAAGTCACTAAACACGCGATGATCATGTGTTCAAATTAACACATTCATTAACGACATATCAGGCCCATTTATTATCGAAGGATGATATAAGAGATTGTATTTAAGTACTTAATAAAAATGTTTTATATAATAAAAAATCAATATATATTTAATTTCAAAACAAATGCATTACCCAGTCCACATTATTGTTATTAAGGCAGTACAAGCATCTAGAGTGAGAGTGAAGTCAATCAGTTACATATGTGTAGCCTGGAAGAGACTACGTGTGACTAGAAACTGTATAAAGTACATCCATGTCCTCTGAATCAAAGGCACGAACGCGACACCATGCATCGTTTATTTAGTTGAAGTTGAGTCTAGTTTGTTGTTTGCTTCTCACGTACGTCTGAATGTTGATGAAGTTTCACATCATGTACATTTGAGCTACACAAATGCTGGAAAAACGTGTAACCCAGGAGAAATGAATTAAATGTTTCACTGTAATTTTGCACTGTAAATTCAATTTCACTTTTCACTTTTCACATGTCACTTTTTCAGTATTCATTTATTAGTATTTTATTACTGCCAATTTGCACTATACGTATTGTTGTGTATTGTATATACCTACGTATTACTGTAATAATACTGTAAATTGTGCAATTCATCTATCAATACATTTAGATTTCATTTAGAGTTCATTTAGTTATATTTTGTTTATACTAGTTTTGTTTAGTTAGTTGTTGTTATTTAGTTTTTAGTATTTAGGTATTGTATATTTTTGTGTGCATTTATTCTCCCTGTTTCAACTGTTGCACCTTAATTTCCCTCGGGATAAATAAAGTTATCTTGAATCTTGAATCTTGAATTGTTTTAATTCCGGATCCAAGCGTTGAGCACATTGAGCTCCACCCCCTCCCCTTAAGATGAGTAGTGAAATGGGTTATGAATGGATGAATTCTCGCCTCTGCGAAAGCCAGCCTCATGACAGAAACATTCCTTGTTGTTAACATGCATGAATCCATAAAGACTCAAAGTGGAATGTTTATGACTATGAAATATTATTTTATTATTATTTAATAAAATTATTATATTATTATTTCTACCATGTCCCTTGATCATGCCTATATAAAATTCCTATGTCAAATGTTAAATCAATCTTTATAAAGTATCCGTGTCGTGTGTGTCTATTCCTGCATGAATTCATGGTCTGCTCTGGTCACTTCTAATGTCATTGGGGCATTGGATACACAGAAGGGGGATTTCCCCCAGAATTCCCAGTGTCCCCAGACAATACACACACACACACACAATACACACGCACGCACGCACGCACGCACGCACGCACGCACACACGCACACACGCACACACACACACACACACACACACACACACACACACACACTGTTATCAGCTCCCAGCACCGTTGTGGACTGGTGTGGTACGGGGAGACAGCGTTGGTGGGGCTCACACACACACACACACACACACACACACACACACACACACACACACACACACACACACACACACACACACACACACACACACACACACACACACACACACACACACACACACACACACACGGGGGTGAGGGCGGCTTCCTTTTCCTTTCCTCTTCCTCTCCTCTCCACTTCTCCCTCTATCTCTCCCCCTCCGACTCTTCCTATCCTCTTCAGCCGTTTCCTCCGGGCCTCTCAGCCTTTCACCGTTACCTTCCTTCCCTTCCTTCCTTCCTTTCCTTCCTTCCCCCTTAAAATAAATCCTTTAAAGCTACGCACAATTGCCTTTCATGCACCGTGACTTAAAGTCTCCTCAGAAGCACACAAAGTGACTCAGAAGGTCTGCTTTTTTAAAGCGTGTTTTAAGAAAAGCAGAAAAGCTAAATGTGGTTTGTCGACCTCAGCAAAAAATGTCAACGCCGATCAACATACAAACAAATCTCGACTCCGGGATCCCCGGACATATCGCACATCGCGCTCCGTTAAATCCAGTTGACCGAAGAACGAGGCTGTTCGTCGTCCGGCCGGCCGGCCGGCTTGTCCGCAACATAAAGACCTTGAGGACGGAGTAAAGGAATGCGGTGTCCCAAAGCACTCGATCCCCCACACTGACACCCTACTGTTAGAGGTTCAACTCATCTGTGCAGCGCCAATAAAGATCACCGTGTTCCTTGCTCACTCACGTGTTACTGAACTCTGAACGGGGACCCGCAACACGGAGGTCCTGCTGAAGAAGGCCCACCGGCGCCTCTATGCCCTGCACTGCCTCAGGAGAAGGCCCACCGGCGCCTCTATGCCCTGCAGCGCCTCAGGAGAAGGCCCACCAGCGCCTCTATGCCCTGCACTGCCTCAGGAGAAGGCCCACCGGCGCCTCTATGCCCTGCAGCGCCTCAGGAGAAGGCCCACCAGCGCCTCTGTGCCCTGCAGCGCCTCAGGAGAAGAGGAATAGGCCGGAGGTGGCTGGTGAACTTCTACCGTGGCCCCGTAGAGAGCGTCCTGACGAGTGGCGTCACCGTGTGGTACGGCAACACCGCTGCACCGGACAAGAAAGCCATCCAGAAGGTCGTGAGGACAGCGGAAAAGATCGGGTGTGCACTTCCATGCATTGAGGGGATCTTTAGGGCCAGATGTTGGAATAAGGCCATGTCCATCATAAAGGACTGCAACCACCCTGGGCTCCATCTCTTCTCCCCCTACCGTCCGGTCGCCAGTTCCACAGCATCCGTACAAGGACTACCAGGTTTAAGGATAGTTGTTATCCATTCAGTGACCTACTGAACTGCTAGGAGTGCTGTGCACTTTCATAACATTGTCATCCATATTACATTTCACTGTCATACTTTCTGAAGTTACTGCAGTGTTCTGCACTGCACTGCACTGCATTCATGATGCTGCTGCACTACTGGCACTTTAAAAAGCTTTTTGTACAATTCAACACATGTATATATCATCCATCAGTCACTTTATTGTTCTTTAGTAAATGGTATAGCAAATAGTGTTACGTTGTAGTAAATTCATACTGCAAGAGGGAATGGGGAGTAAGCATTCCATTGTACTAAAAATCTTGAGTCTTGAATCTAGAGGTGTCATTTCCTGCGATGCCGGCGAGAAGCCATCCGGTGTGAAATGCTGTATGTTTAGGGGAAGTGATCACGCTGATCCACGTGGCGTCGGGAACACAGACACCCTGTCGGCCCCTGGCTGACAGGGGAAGCTCGGATTGCAGTGTTGCAGAAGAACAAGGCAAGGCAGTATATAGGCGCTCCGTACTTGCACAACATCCCAAAAAGGGGATGTTGGAGTGAGGGCCCATCGTGAGCTAATGCCTGTGTGTTCATCTGTGAAGACAACACACTCAGCGCTTTCTTCTGCCCGACTCCAAAGTTCCGAGCATCAGCGCTTGTTGACCATTGTTGTGAAAGTTCAATGTTTGACGCACACTCTCTCACACACACACACACACACACACACAATTTATGGGTGACACATGCACATACATCATTTCAAACATGAAGAAGGGAAGTTCCATTTAGCAGGGTTACGCCCTGTGCGTGTGTGTGTGTGTGTGTGTGTGCAGGTGGCCGTGTGTGTGTGTGTGTGTGTGTGCAGGTGGCCGTGTGTATGTGTGTGTGCGTGTGAGTGTGTGACTATTGACATTGTGCATCATCAAGATTAAGATCTAGTCCACAAACGAGAAACCAGAACAGACACAAAATAACTAATACATTAATTAGTTAATGTTGAACGTTGTATTGATTTGATTGACGTGTGAGATTGTGAATGTATAACAACGTGAACATCGTCCACTTCTGTGAAAAGCATTCATTTGTTTAGCACGGTTGTAAATGTGCATCACAAAAGCCTCCACATGATGCGTCGAAAGACATTATTATTCATGTTCTGTTCATTGATTAATCATCATATTGAATTCGGACTGGACTAGACAAAAAATGAAAAATCTGTGTGCATGAGCCATGACGACGTATTCTGTGTGATTATTGTTAGTCACACACCAGTATGTCCACACACACACACACACACACACACACACACACACACACACACACACACACACACACACACACACACACACACACACACACACACACACACACACACACACACACACACACACACACACACACACACACACACACACACACACACACACACACACACAGTATTTGTATTTGCCTTTGCTTGGTGTGTGCTGTGGTTTGACACGCCGGTACAGACTCAAACAAGCAACACATTCACACCCACATAAAACACTGGACCACAGACAGATGTAGTCCGTTCAACAGGGTCACGAATACTAACCCCTGTGATGCCCCCCCCCCCCTGATCGTACAAACGTATGATTCAGTCATAAAACATTCTTATTTTTTTTGTCGGTATAGTTTGCGGGGTAACAGTAGAAATAACGCGGTATCAGCGCTTTGGTTCCTGTTTCATGGCTCTATCCGTGGCTTGCCCTGCGGTGAGAAGTGTCACATGGTGTGTGATCACACCATGTGACAACAGGACACAGTGCCCTTTAATACCAGTGGGTTCGCACACGCCGGAGTGTGTGTGTGTGCGTGCATGCATGCATGCGTGTGTGTGCTTGCACAAGTGAGTGTGTCCAATTATATATATATTTTTTGCATAAATTGAACACAAATAGGTCTATCATCTCATGTATCAGTGTGTGCCTATGTGCGTGTACGTTATTGAATGTATGTGCGTGTATTGTATTGAATATATGTATGTGTGTATGTTATTGAATATATATATATGTGTGTATGTTATTGAATATATGTGCGTGTACATTATCGAATAAATATGTGTGTGTATGTTATTGAATATATGTATGCGTGTACGTTATTGAATATATGTGCGTGTATTGTTTTGAATATATGTGTGTGTATGTTATTGAATAAATATATGCGTGTATGTTATTGAATGTATGTGCGGGTATGTTATTGAATATATGTGCGTGTATGTTATTGAATGTATGTGTGTGTATGTTATTGAATGTATGTGTGTGTATGTTATTGAATGTATGTGTGTGTATGTTATTGAATGTATGTGCGGGTATGTTATTGAATATATGTGCGTGTATGTTATTGAATGTATGTGTGTATGTTATTAAATGCATGTGTGTATGTTATTGAATACATATGTGCCTGTATGTTCTTGAATGTATGTGCGTGTATGCTATTGAATGTATGTGTGCGTGTATGTTATTGAATATATGTGTGTGTGTGTATGTGATTGAATATATGTGTGTGTGTGTATGTGATTGAAACTCACAAGAAACATTAACTATGGCAAGTCAATATTTGCCAAAGAAAGAAAACAAGGGCTGTAGCACTGGCTGCTTGCTGCCTATAGAATGTGTGTGTGTGTGTGCGTGCGTGCGTGTGCGTGTGTGTGTGTGTGTGTGTGTGTGTGTGTGTGTGTGTGTGTGTGTGTGTGTGTGTGTGTGTGTGCATGTGTGTGCGTGCGTGTGTTCCTGCAAAAGGAAATTATACAAACAAAGCCAGGACACAATCTGCATTCCACGGCTGCTCAAAAATACATCAACTGAAAAATTCTGAAAAAGCCATATGCTGTGTCAGCATTCCTAGCAATGAAGTGTCAATCCAAAGTAGTGGTTTGTAAATTCACTGGTTTGAGGACAGTTTGTATACCCATATTGTGTGAATGTGTTTGTGTGTGTGTGTGTGTGTGTGTGTGTCTGTCTGTCTGTGCATGTGTCTTTGAGTGTGTGTGCGCATGCAGTTGTTGTTCTATGTACCTAGTTTGCGTCGTGAATATCCGCTTCTTGGTTTCGTGTCTCGGTTTGACACACACCCATCCACACACACACACACACACACCCATCCACACACACACACACACACACACACACACACACACACACACACACACACACACATACACACACACACTAACACACACACACACACATACACACACCTATAGACACACACACCCACACTCTCACACATTCAAACACACACACATGATTGATCCCTCTTTAAAGCGGACAGATTGAGAAGTGATTATGTTAAACTGCACATTAAAGCACTAGACATCAGAATATGTAATGCGTTTCAGCTTCATCTGAGCCTATCAGTAAAGCTTAAGATCAAGTTCAATCTACTGTACGGGGGTAGTCAGCACATAGTTAGAATGACTGCGCTAATAGCTACGGCTAACGCTCCCCACACAGGATGCACTGTCCTGAGCATCACACACACAGCCTTTCCTCTTTCCAGTTAAATCGAGTCCCAACAGAGAGGAAACACACACACACACACACAGACCTTTCTCCAGTGACGCATTCAGACAGGATTTGATGGGACTAATTGATGTAACGTTAGCACTGATTACTTCCATTCTAACCTGGACCTCATTCAGAGTCAAACACACACTAGCTGGGCACAGAAGCTAGGAATAGAACCCAAGGTGCCCAAGAGAGGGGGGTCTCTTTTAAATGCCCAGAGCTGACACGCTAGGACGCAGTGCTAATAGCAACACGTGTGCAGGAATGTGGTTAGCACCCTACGCTGTGAGTTGCACCAAGCAGAATCAAAATAAACAGAAGCCACAGATATGCACCCACACACACACCCACACATACCACACACACACAAACACACACACACACACAAACACACACACGAGCACACACACACACACTGTTACTGTTACACACAACTGGTAAAGGGAAGTTTACTCCACCCAGGGCATTTAAAGGACACTGCAACACTGTGTGAGTGTGTGTGTGTGTGTGTGTGTGTGTGTGTGTGTGTGTGTGTGTGTGTGTGTGTGTGTGTGTGCCTTTTAAGCACAAGGCAGTTTGCATGTTTGCTTGAAACTCACACAATTTATTTGCTTTGAAGATAAAACACCGAACTAATTTGTCACCACAATCTACCACTACAAATATCTCCACAAATGTTTAACTTAGTTGCATTTTGTACAGTAAGATGAAGATGAAGAGAGATGAAGATGGACCCCATGGGGAACTTGAAGGACTCACCTTGTAGACCTGCCCATAGGTTCCATTGCCAACTACTTCCACCAACTCGAAGATACCAGCTGGATCCTGGATCCAAAACAAACACACACAGGTGATCAGGGGGAGAAGGAGAGGAGATGAGGAGAGGACAGGAGAGGAGAGGAGAGGAGAGGAGAGGAGAGAGCTAAGTCTTGGGTATAAAACACAACTACTGTTAGATAGCCTACATGTAATCCATTAGGTAGGTTGGGCCTATTTCTTAGGCCTGCAGTTAAACTATGTCAGGGTTCGAACAATGCATTTCTCGTCTTAGAGTCAAACGCCTTAACAACTACATACAACTCACACAACAACTCAACGTAACCCGTATATAACTTAAGAATATAATAGGTTATCTACATGGTCCACCCAACCCTGTCTAATCATCAGATTGCTTTATAATGTCTCGTGATAGATTTCTGTTTTCTACTGTGATCATGACTGGAGGATACCAGCCAGAATCAATAATAGTTTGGAATATAAATCACTCTGTATGTCACTTATGGCAACTCCTGAACCATCCCTGGAAGGAGGGATCCCCTTCCACTCGTTAAGGGAGTTGTTTCTTACCCTTTGAGGGGGACTAGGGTTGCGGGGTGGGGAGCTTCACAGGTCATGTGACCTGTGAAGCTCTTTGAGACTGGAACTGTGATATCATTAAGGAATATACAAATGCAATGCACTTGACTTGAATAGAACATAATAAGTAGAACTGGATAGATCAATATCTATCTAGAAATACGATAGTAGCCCTAAAAAACTCAAACTGTAACATCAGGGAACGCCTTGGTGACACGGAGGGAACTGAGATTGACAATCTGGCTTCAGGGCAACATTAGATTAGATTAGATTAGATTCAAATGTATTGTCAGTGTTCAGCACAAGTACAGTGCAGTGAAAAGTATTTGGCATCTAACCAGAGTGCAAATGTTTCAGTAAAGTGCATAGTAATATATACTTTACAGTTTACAGTGGTTAAAAGACAGTCTACTAGGAATACAAACAGTTATAATCTTACTTATAGAGTATGTGTGAGATATGCGCATAACAATAGGTATATATATATATCTTCTTGTCTATCTGCTGGGACAGTCTAGAACGCTTAACGTGAAAAGGCTTAACGTAACTAAGAGTTACAAAACAGCGATCAACAATCACCTAATTGATCTGGCATATGTCTTGTCATTAGCACTTTCACCTGTCAACATATCTAAAACATAAATCCTACCATGATGGACGGTTTGTGACGTTAAGCCTTTTCTTTATAATGGCATGGATGGAGAGGAAAACACTTAATGTCACATAACGTCCATCATGGTAGGATTTAAGTTGAGATATTTTGACAGATGAAAGTGATAATGAAAAGACATATGCCAGAGAAATAATTAGGTGATTATTGATCGCTGTTTTGGAACTTTAAGTTACGTTAAGCCTTGGTACGTTGAGCGTTTTAGACTGTCCCCTATCTGCTGCAGCGCGTCATCCCCATGACGTCATCACCGTGACGTCTTCACCGTGAGGTCATTGCCGTGACGTCATCACCGTGACGCGCTGCAGCAGTCAGCTGTTGGCTCGAAAAGCCACGAAGGGAATAAAAGCGCTCAACAACAAACAACAACAACAACAACAACAACAACAACAACAACAAACAACCAGAACGCCTGGATGATGCTTTTAAAGTGTTAATGTTTCACCCTTTTTGTGCAAAAAAGGGTCTCGGCTGAGGCGTGTTGTAAAGGCCAGGGGGGGGGGGGGGGGACGGCTGGGGGACGGGGGGAGAAGGAGTAGTTTCAAACTACTGGCCCATACACACATCCGTTTGTCTGCACACACTGTTTACCCCATACTCTCTCTCTCTCTCTCTCTCTCTCTCTCTCTCTCTCTCTCTCTCTCTCTCTCTCTCTCTCTCTCTCTCTCTCTCTCTCTCTCTCTCTCTCTCTCTCTCTCCTCTTTGCGCGCGCGCTCTCTCTCTCTCTCTCTCTCTCTCTCTCTCTCTCTCTCTCTCTCTCTCTCTCTCTCTCTCTCTCTCTCTCTCTCTCTCTCCTCTTTGCTCTCTCTGCTCTCTCTCTCTCTCCTCTTTGCTCTCTCTGTTTCTTCTGCTCTCTCTCTCTCTCTCTCTCTCTCTCTCTCTCTCTCTCTCTCTCTCTCTCTCTCTCTCTCTCTCTCTCTCTCTCTCTCTCTCTCTCTCTCTCTCTCTCTCTCTCTCTCTCTCGTCTTGCTCAATCAAGCCAACATGTTGTTTGTTTTACTCACTCGTAACGCAGCCAGGTCTATACTGTCCAGACTCCGAGTCGTGTTTTCTCTCGACATCGCTGCGATTTTGATGTCCAAGAGATGAGAGCAGAGAGAGAGAGAGAGAGAGAGGGAGAGAGAAAGAGGGTGAGAGAGAAAGAGTGTGAGAGAGAAGGAGAGAGAGAGGAGGGAGACGTGTCGTCTAGGAAGTAACGGTCCTCCGTCGGGTTCCCTCCATGCTGGGTTCGCCTCAGTAAGAAAGTGATCGCTGGCAGGCGACACAGGAAACTTGACATGCAGAGAAACCCGGAAAAACGTGGAGAGGAAACTTTGCTTAACTCCCCCCCTCCCTCCTCCTCGTCTTACTCTCTCCTTCCTTCCCCATTTGAATTGAACATCCTTTCACAGACAGGTTTCATGTGTAATACCAACATAACATCAACTTCATAATAATAATAAGAATTATAATAACTGGACACTTTACACATTACTTTACACTTATATATGTATACTGTTAAACAGTTTATACTGTTATATTTGTACTGCAATTGTGTAAATGTGTACAGAACATTTGTGATTTTCATATTTTGCATGTGTACCTTTTACATGTGACAAATAAACCAAATCTGAAATCTGAATCTAAATAATAAAGACTATTGAGGAAACCAAAGCAACATCCTTATATATATATATATATATATACTTCATGCTTCACTTCATCTGCTTTTAGCCATTTGTTTGGTCTTTATTAACTCCATTTAACACTGAATGTTGGATTATTTTATTTAGAATATGCTTCAGCATACGTTTGTACTTTTGTAATGTCATTTGAACATGTCCTTTAAAACAAATTTAAATATGTAGAGTATTCCTCCAAAACCTGACTTGAGTGCAACACGTTTTGTGAGAGTGTCTGAGGCTATACTCTAACTGAGAGTAGAGCGTCTGAGGCTATACCCTGAGTATAGTCTGAGGCTATACCCTGAGTATAGTCTGAGGGTAGAGTGTCTGAGGCTATACCCTGAGTATAGTCTGAGGGTAGAGTGTCTGAGGCTATACCCTGAGTATAGTCTGAGGGTAGAGTGTCTGAGGCTATACCCTGAGTGTAGTCTGAGGGTAGAGTGTCTGAGGCTATACCCTGAGTGTAGTCTGAGGGTAGAGTGTCTGAGGCTATACCCTGAGTATAGTCTGAGGGTAGAGTGCAGTGGAGTACAAGACATGAATGCACTGATATTCTACACACTGTTTGACAGCAGACTATAGTGACAGCAAAACATTACACTACATTACACTACATTACATTACATTACATTACATAACATTACATTACATCACATTACATTACATTACATTACATTACATCACATTACATTACATTACATTACATTACACTACATTACATTACATTACACTACATTACATTCCAGTCATTGAGCAGACACTTTTCTCCAAATCGACTTACAAAGTCTCCAAGAACTGAGCCAGTGCTCAGGTAAAAGACACAAAAAGTTCAGGTAAAAGTAAAATAAGTTGGCAAAAGCTGGCAACCACGTTCTGCAGCCTGTACCTAAAAATGATCCATCGACAGATCATCACCTTGAAGGGGCGGGGCCTAATGTACACCATCTCCATCTCTCATCATCTCTCGCCATCTCTCTCTCTGTCAATTCTATCTAAAGGAGAGAAGAGGGAGAGAGAGGCAGAGAGAGAGAGAGAGAGAGAGAGAGAGAGAGAGAGAGAGAGAGAGAGAGAGAGAGAGAGAGAGACAGAGAGAGAGAGAGAGAGAGAGAGAAAGAGAGAGAGAGAGATGGGAGAGAGCATGGGGACACTGGAAGATGTGCCATTCAGTGTGTGTGTGTGTGTGTATGTGTGTCTCAGTGAAGAATGGTCTCTCTGTGGTCTTACACACTGGCCTTGTTCACACTACGGTCAGCTGCCACACACACACACACACACACACACATACACACACACACACACACACACACACACACACACACACACACACACACACTCACTCACATGCACACACACTATGAGTTGCTTACTGTGACTCTCATCCAACCAAAACAAGAACAAGAGAACATTCCGAGGGACGCTTCAACGCAAACATTTCAGTCTAATGGCTTTTTAGACTGCAACCTCGCTCTCCCACTTTCCTTAGTGTCCTATATGAATTACTCTATTCATATAGCTCGATATCCATTAGTCATTCCCTTTTATTTCAATAATGATATTATTATTATTATTATTATTATTATTATATCAGTATATGGGTGGGTGTTTCAAGCAGGGTATGAATCAATTCAATATACATTAAAGCCATATACGTAACATAGATACACATTTGATTGTTTTGATTTTAGCATGGTGTTGATATAACTGCCTACCCCTACTTACTACCTGTTGATACTTGTATACTTACCATATATCTAAACCTATAATTCTGCACATATCTCATACCTACTCAATTAGTTATTAGTTATTAGTTATAACCTAGTAGACTGTTTACATCTTATTTAACCACTGTACATTGTATATTACCATGCACTCTACTGTAACATGTGCACTCTGGTTGGATGCAAAATATATTTTCTCTGTACTGTACTTGTGCAGAGAGATGACAATACATTTGAATCTAATCTAATCTTTAGTAGTTTGTGTGTCACCTTTCCAAAACACTGCTACAAATATCATGCATTATAATTATCATTATCATTATTATTAATGTTATTATTATGAACGTATGTTAGATTTATTCAAATTTAGATATTAATATTGATTTAGGATTTAATCGCAATTTAAACACTAATTTTTTACAAATCTAGGAAAATGTGGCTCTGTCAAAAATGGTACAATGTTCAATGTATTTTATAATCTAGTGTAATGGTCGCAAGCAGGGGGCGCTGTGTCCCCAGCAGGGGGCGCTGTGTCCCCAGCAGGGGGTGCTGTGCAGTGGTAAACCTCACTCCCCAGCAGGGGGCGCTGTGTCCCCGGCAGGGGGCGCTGTGTCCCCAGCAGGGGGCGCTGTGTCCCCAGCAGGGTGCGCTGTGTCCCCAGCAGGGGGCGCTGTGTCCCCAGCAGGGGGCGCTGTGTCCCCAGCAGGGGGCGCTGTGCAGTGGTAAACCTCACTCCCCAGCAGGGGGCGCTGTTCAGTGGTAAACCTCACTCCCCAGCAGGGGGCGCTGTTCAGTGGTAAACCTCACTCCCCAGCAGGGGGCGCTGTTCAGTGGTAAACCTCACTCCCCAGCAGGGGGCGCTGTTCAGTGGTAAACCTCACTCCCCAGCAGGTGGTGCTGTGCAGTGAGTAAACCTCACTCCCCAGCAGGGGGTGCTGTTCAGTGGTAAACCTCACTCCCCAGCAGGGGGCGCTGTTCAGTGGTAAACCTCACTCCCCAGCAGGGGGCGCTGTTCAGTGGTAAACCTCACTCCCCAGCAGGTGGCGCTGTTCAGTGGTAAACCTCACTCCCCAGCAGGGGGCGCTGTTCAGTGGTAAACCTCACTCCCAGCAGGGGGCACTGTTCAGTGGTAAACCTCACTCCCCAGCAGGGGGCGCTGTGCAGTGGTAAACCTCACTCCCCAGCAGGGGGCGCTGTTCAGTGGTAAACCTCACTCCCCAGGGGGTGCTGTTCAGTGGTAAACCTCACTCCCCAGCAGGGGGCGCTGTGCAGTGGTAAACCTCACTCCCCAGCAGGGGGCGCTGTGCAGTGGTAAACCTCATTCCCCAGCAGGGGGCGCTGTTCAGTGGTAAACCTCACTCCCCAGCAGGGGGCGCTGTGAAGTGGTAAACCTCACTCCCCAGCAGGGGGCGCTGTGCAGTGGTAAACCTCAGTCCCAGACACCTTAAAGACGGTCTAGTGGTGAAGATAGTAGGCCTGTGGGTTTTAGCTTCTCACGTTAGAACGTCACCTCTCATGCCGGAGGTCGTCAGTTCGAGCCCAGTGTGGGACACTGACTGTTACACTAGCACAAAACGAGTAGTGGTTACTACTATCCACACCTAGAGACAGCAGTCAGTCACAGTAGTGGTTACTACTATCCACACCTAGAGACAGCAGTCAGTCACAGTAGTGGTTACTACTATCCACACCTAGAGACAGCAGTCAGTCACAGTAGTGGTTACTACTATCCACACCTAGAGACAGCAGTCAGTCACAGTAGTGGTTACTACTATCCACACCTAGAGACAGCAGTCAGTCACAGTAGTGGTTACTACTATCCACACCTAGAGACAGCCGTCAGTCACAGTAGTGGTTACTACTATCCACACCTAGAGACAGGCCTTCAAGGTATTCAGATAAGACTCCGGAACTCTCAGATGAAATAATTGTATTATAATAAAATTTTATAACATTTAAATAAAAATAATCAATTAGAATCCTATCTGTCTTGTTGATCTGTTATATTTCAGTGTTTCGTTGATTTATTTGTCTTTCTCGGTCCATGCACTACGCATTTGAGTGGTTTTGTGTTTGAAAAACAATGAAACCAATCAGATATTTTTCTAGGTTGCTGTGAAGAATATCCTTCAACCAAAGTATTCCCGAATGCTTTGGCCCTCAGACTGAATGAGAGCGTACGTTTGGATTGACAATTTGATCAACCAATCAATTCTACGTAGGTTTTTTACGTCAAAATGGCAACAGGTGAAGATGATGCTGTTGCGGAATTGTTGTTAGTACCCATTTCAAGACGACCATTCAGTGAAAAGATAGACATTATAAAAAATATTTAACGATCCCCGTCACCACTGCATCTGTAGAAAGGACATTGTCCGCCCTCAAATGGATAAAAACAGAACAGGACAATCCCAACTCACTGCATTAGCTTCCATAGCTATTGAAAGGCAACTTATTTTGGATCTGAAAAGCAGTGATCAGCTTTATGACCGGCTTATCGAAACATCCAGAAGGACAGGAGAATGGATTTGGTCTTTAAGTGAACATCATTGGTGAGTGAGACAAATTTGTCTTTGCTGGTTTTGTCTCAGTGTTGCGTCTTGTTGAGCTGGTTGTTGCATTTTGTTTCCACACACTTGTTGAATGATTAGTTAATGGCTGTCTTGAGTTTGTTAAGCATTGTTGTGTATTTAAATTGAGAGTTGTGACATGATCTTTCTTTGCGTCACTTAACGTGAAAAGACTTAACGTAACTAAGAGTTACAAAACCGCAATAAATTTCCTTATTTCTCTGGCATTTGTCTTGTCATTAGCACTCACCTGTCAATATCTCAACTTAAATCCTCCCATTATGAACGTTATGTGACATTTAGTGTTCATACATTCATAAGGGTTACTACTATCCACACCTAGAGACAGCAGTCAGTTACAGTAGTGGTTACTACTATCCACACCTAGAGACAGCAGTCAGTCACAGTAGTGGTTACTACTATCCACACCTAGAGACAGCCGTCAGTCACAGTAGTGGTTACTACTATCCACACCTAGAGACAGCCGTCAGTCACAGTAGTGGTTACTTGGGAACTGCGAGCACCAACCTGCTAGATCCCAACTAGGCAGTATGTAATGGTAATGGATGCATTTATATAGCGCTTTTATCCAAAGCGCTTTACAAGTCATGCCTCACATTCACCCATTCATACACACATTCAACCACCAACAGTGGAGTCATCCATGTAAGGAGACAGCACGTCATGCCAGCACGTCAGGAGCAGTTAGGGTCTTACTCAAGGACACCTCGACAGTTTTTGCTAAGAGGAGCCGGGGATCGAACCAGCACCCCTCTGGTTGTGAGGTGACCTCTCTACCTCCTGTATGTTCCAGTCTAGTTTCAACACCAAGTGTAACAGCAGGGCCATGGTGGACGTCTCCAGCTATATTTGGAGATATGTTTCGCAGTGGCCCTTGGCACCCACAAGAACATTTATAACATAAAACACCATGGTGAGAACAAGCGTTTCAGTCTAACTTTGCTCACATTCCTTGTCCGGATGAAATGCAAATCACTTTATTCCTTTTGTCAATGCAAAACTGACAGATATAGTATAATAGACATTGACGCTACCAACAAAGTCAAATCTGTCTTCTGCTTTAGCAGCAGTCAATTTTACGATAACAAAATCCAGCAAGATATTTATTAGAGTTTGCAGTGAGCTCATATTGTATTAATATATTGATGGTATAAATGCTGTATTATTCATTTTATAGTATCTCCATACATCCAAAAGCTGTTGAGGGCTTTCCAGAATTGCTGCAAAGACATCGTTCCAGTAAGTTTTGGGCAGTAGAAATGGCATTGAAGTCAAAAATATAAGGTTTGCAGGTGGATCCGTGAGGTCAATTCCCAAATACCTCATACACAAGCCCAGGTACACGTCTTCCAGCCAAAGGGCTCTGACGTGCCTCGAGGCCTCAATCAGCTTGTAGGGGAGATCCATTGAGAACACATAGCTCAGTCCTAAAGCGTAAGGTGGGTACTGGGACTCGGGAAACACCTCGCGCGGCATGAACCACTTGGAGTTCGGGTTTCGCTGAGCTAGAGCCCATCTCGCCACGCTTCCCGTCATGTACCGACACCTCGGAGCGCCGGGAAGCATCTCCACGAGGGCGTGAACGTTGAGGAACATGTCCGAGTCGGTCTTCATGCCGTAGGCGGCGCCGGGGCACCTTAAGGCCAGCCACTCCAGCATGAGCATGGTCTTAATGGTGAGGTTGCGGTAGCTGTCCAGGAAGTCGCCCTGCAGGAGGTCCCGGTGCTCCTGGCTCTCCTGCAGCAGCTGGGACATCGAATGATGAGATGACGCAGAAAACCTACCCTGTCGGGATTTTCTGTTGATGTATTTTTATGAATTGTTTGAAGATATAAAAAGGAAATCAGACATGACTAGATACAACGATGAAAGATTCATTAAATACATCCTCTAGAGCAGGGTTTCCCAAAGTGGGGGTCGCAAGATGATTTCAGAATCTTCTTGATGAGACCAATGAGGTGTTTTTAGTTGGTTTTAAATGTATTATAATTTGTATTATTATTATTATTATTATTATTATTATTGTTAATAATAACGTGTGCATAAATATGTTTATTATGTAAGTCTGTTTAATGTGGAAGGGTGACAAATAAAGAATTCTGATTCCGACAGATTCACGACAGTATCATTAGCAGCTGAAAAAAGCCCCCCCCCCCCCCCCCCCCCCGTTGGACTTCACGATGTTCGCGACCCCTCCCCCCCCCCCCCCCGTTGGACTTCACGATGTTCGCGACCCCTCCCCCCCCCCCCCCCGTTGGACTTCACGATGTTCGCGACCCCTCCCCCCCCCCCCCCCCGTTGGACTTCACGATGTTCGCGACCCCTCCCCCCCCCCCCCTATTACTGTTATTTTGGGGGTTGCGGGCTGAAAAGTTTGGGAACCCCTGCTCTAGAGCAGCCTTTTCAACCCTTCAACAATTGTCACCCAGGGACCCCTTGGCGGATTGAGAAACAGTGCCGGGACCCCCTATATATTTTTAAATTAAGTGAATTTCATTCCAAGTCTATAGGCCTAATAATATATTCATAATGCCTTATTAACATCTTAATATATCCAGCTTTAATGCTTAGTCATAAGCCATGTTGATATAATTCAAATCAATGCACCAGGCTCAACCTTTTCCATTGTACGATGACTGATCCTGTTGTGTGGCAGGATAACAATGGTTCTGAGGCCCGTCTATCTCCTTGTGGACCAAACACTGACTAGAAGGTGAAATTTGGGTGAAACGTGGGGGGTAAGATGTTAGCAATAATTCGTTTTCGCATGAATCCCGTTAGCAGAACCCCAGCAGTACCTCACAGATGGACCCCTGGGGGTGTAGCGGACCCCCCCCGTTGAAGACTGATCTAGACACGGAAAGTTAAGAATTGCAGACTCGAGTCACAGAGCCTACATTTCATAAGCAATGTGCACAATAAACATACCTGATCCTGGAGAGCTTGTCCCTGGTCTTCAGATTGACCCAGCAGGAAGAAGTGGCTCACCCTCCTGCCCAGCACCGTGGTCTCTCCACCCCAGGTGTGGCGGATTGCATCGCGAGCAGCCCGGTTGTGCGGAGCCACCGGTATGACGATCACCAGGTAGGGGTTTTGCTGCCCGCATTGCTCTGGTTGGTCCAGTATGAAATGGTACTGGTGGGGGTAGGCCACGTAGTAGAGATCGGGTTCCTGAGAGCCATTTAAAATAAAAAGTGAATGATCACACCAAAAGATCTTTTATTTTTAACAAAAGCTATTTGTGCCCTTAAAATGCAATCGCTGTGTCCAAAATCACTCCCTTTTCACTATATAGTGCACTGCATAGTGACTCACTATATAAAGCACTATACACAGCGATTGCATTGAACAACGAGAGAGGGAGTAGGGAATGAGGGAAGGATTTCACTATATAGTCCTCTACATTGAACTACTAGAGAGGGAGTAGGGAATGAGGGAAGGATTTCACTATATAGTCCTCTACATTGAACTACTAGAGAGGGAGTAGGGAATGAGGGAAGGATTTCACTATATAGTCCTCTACATTGAACTACTAGAGAGGGAGTAGGGAATGAGGGAAGGATTTCACTATATAGTCCTCTACATTGAACTACTAGAGAGGGAGTAGGGAATGAGGGAAGGATTTCACTATATAGTCCTCTACATTGAACTACTAGAGAGGGAGTAGGGAATGAGGGAAGGATTTCACTATATAGTCCTCTACATTGAACTACTAGAGAGGGAGTAGGGAATGAGGGAAGGATTTCACTATATAGTCCTCTACATTGAACTACTAGAGAGGGAGTAAGGAATGAGGGAAGGATTTCACTATATAGTCCTCTACATTGAACTACTAGAGAGGGAGTAGGGAATGAGGGAAGGATTTCACTATATAGTCCTCTACATTGAACTACTAGAGAGGGAGTAGGGAATGAGGGAAGGATTTCACTATATAGTCCTCTACATTGAACTACTAGAGAGGGAGTAGGGAATGAGGGAAGGATTTCACTATATAGTCCTCTACATTGAACTACTAGAGAGGGAGTAGGGAATGAGGGAAGGATTACACTATATAGTCCTCTACATTGAACTACTAGAGAGGGAGTAGGGAATGAGGGAAGGATTTCACTATATAGTCCTCTACATTGAACTACTAGAGAGGGAGTAGGGAATGAGGGAAGGATTTCACTATATAGTCCTCTACATTGAACTACTAGAGAGGGAGTAGGGAATGAGGGAAGGATTTCACTATATAGTCCTCTACATTGAACTACTAGAGAGGGAGTAGGGAATGAGGGAAGGATTTCGGCCAGAGCCAATGATTGCCTTTAATCAGCTTAATTCAGTGAAAGTGGATAATGAACATGCTTACACCGTGTACTGTGGCTGTGTTGTTAGCGTTGGACCAGGACCATGGGAATTGATGAAACATTGAAACATACCAATTGAATGTCAAAGACATCATTAGGAGGACAATGAACCCCAACACACATTGCCTGCCTCTGCTTAACGGTGTGATTCCACTGCTGAAACAAAAGAGAAAGTAAATCAATCATAAAAGTTAGCATAGCACCTGTTTTGGCCAACCCAGCATGAGAACGACAAAGCTTTAGTGGGCAGACAGTTCAACAGTCTATCTATGATATAATATCTATAATAAACATACTGACTGTAAACAATGAGAGAGAGAGAGAGAGAGAGAGAGAGAGAGAGAGAGAGAGAGAGAGAGAGAGAGAGAGAGAGAGAGAGAGAGAGAGAGAGAGAGAGAGAGAGAGAGAGAGAGAGAGGTGAGTGAAACCAAGCTTCACGTTATTATTTAATAAGAGGAGATACTTAACAAATGTCAAAGAACGAAGTTAATACATATTTTAAAGACCATCTGTAGTGGAATAAAACAAACCTCAAGAAGTATTCTGTATATCACTTATACATTGTTATAACTTATACATTTATTTGAAAACGAAATAATCTGAAAATGAGCTAACTAAAGCCAAAAAGAAAAAGCTAACTAAAGCCAGCCAGCCAGACAGACAGACAGACGGACAGAGAGACAGACAGACAGACAGACAGACAGAGAGACAGACAGACAGACAGACAGACAGACAGACAGACAGACAGACAGACAGACAGACAGACAGACAGACAGGCAGACAGACAGACAGACAGACAGACAGACAGACAGACAGACAGACAGACAGACAGAGCATGGTGAAGTAGCAGTAGCTCTCTCAAAATAAAAACAAAAATCTTCAGAGACGTCGAGAAGCTATTGTTTACTTCACTTCATACTCCAATGTATGATCATGTTCACAGATATTTCTCGAAATATGGGACATAAACGATTCACTTTCACACAGCATACTTTCTGATTATTGTTAGACAACCGTTTATCTTATGTTTGTCTGAAAACTGAAGCCCGGACATCTCTCAACCACAAGGTCAGTGCTAGCGTTAGCAATACGCATACGACTCTAATATACAACCATAATATACTTTAATATTTAAAACAATGAATAACTATGTTTGAAAAACATACATACACATGAAGATATTTTATTGATCATAAATAGGTCATATAATATCATAGTATGTGGTATACATTTTAAAAAGACAAGAAAAATACTATTTTACCTCAGGACTGCAGTGAATTGACATTCGTCATAATCAATGTTGATTATGAGAAGAAAACAAAAAAGATATATATATATAGATATGCATTTTGAAGAGAATCATCTTTGAGTAAAGACTTACCAACGTCTAACCAAGGATATTTCTGTAATTTCTGGGTTCATAATAGTAAACTCTTCGACAAAATCGGACAGGATTTTGTTAGGGGGGAAGTGGTCCGTCTGTCTGTGGTCTGTGGTTTTTTGTTGATGAATAATGAAGTCATATATGTGTATGTGCTCATTCATGAGTACAAACAACGTTTTGGAGATATACATTTAAATATAATATAATATAAATATTAATATAGATAACCAAGATGACAACAATGTGAAACGAGACTGGCGAAACCAATCCTGTGTGATTCTGTCGAAGAGTTTACTGGTTCCGTAACGTTGTAAGTCTCTCACGAGAGAGAGAGAGAGAGAGAGAGAGAGAGGAGAGAGAGAGAGAGAGAGAGAGAGAGAGAGAGTAGAGAGAGAGAGAGAGAGGAGAGAGGAGGAGAGAGAGAGAGAGAGAGGAGGGAGGGAGGAGTTGAAGGGGAAGGTAATGAAAGATAACCAGTGTCTTTGTGCAAGATAAGAATAAGCACGTCATAAGTACAAAACAACCAATATGGATTTTATTTGCTCTTCATTGTATGGCTTCAACCAAAAAGTATCCAACAGTTGTCAAAGTAATGAGCCAAAACACCGAACATACTCACTTTATATTGCCACCGAATAGAACAACTTAAACAAACCTATTATTGGTTCAAACAACGTCAACATAGTCATTCATTGGTTAAAAAAAAACAACAGACAATATCTTGGTGCAAAACCATGAATGAAAGCAATTATTCCACTTAAATATCACACTAACAATGTTTTGTTTGCTTAAAGCTCACCATGAAGAATGTGTCGGACTATTTTTAGTGCAACGCAAACCTTGACCTGACTCGTTAGGTGTGAGGTGTGAGGGGGGGGTCGGGGGTCGACGTCATTCCACTACTCGTTAGGTGTGAGGTGTGAGGGGGGTCGGGGGGTCGACGTCATTCCACTACTCGTTAGGTGTGAGGTGTGAGGGGGGGGTCGGGGGTCGACGTCATTCCACTACTCGTTAGGTGTGAGGTGTGAGTCGGGGGTCGGGGGGTCGACGTCATTCCACTACTCGTTAGGTGTGAGGTGTGAGGGGGGTCGGGGGTCGACGTCATTCCACTACTCGTTAGGTGTGAGGTGTGAGGGGGGTCGGGGGGTCGACGTCATTCCACTACTCGTTAGGTGTGAGGTGTGAGGGGGGGTCGGGGGGTCGACGTCATTCCACTACTCGTTAGGTGTGAGGTGTGAGTCGGGGGTCGGGGGGTCGACGTCATTCCACTACTCGTTAGGTGTGAGGTGTGAGTCGGGGGTCGGGGGGTCGACGTCATTCCACTACTCGTTAGGTGTGAGGTGTGAGTCGGGGGTCGGGGGGTCGACGTCATTCCACTACTCGTTAGGTGTGAGGTGTGAGTCGGGGGTCGGGGGGTCGACGTCATTCCACTACTCGTTAGGTGTGAGGTGTGAGTCGGGGGTCGGGGGGTCGACGTCATTCCACTACTCGTTAGGTGTGAGGTGTGAGTCGGGGGTCGGGGGGTCGACGTCATTCCACTACTCGTTAGGTGTGAGGTGTGAGGGGGGGTCGGGGGGTCGACGTCATTCCACTACTCGTTAGGTGTGAGGTGTGAGTGGGGGTCGGGGGGTCGACGTCATTCCACTACTCGTTAGGTGTGAGGTGTGAGTCGGGGGTCGGGGGGTCGACGTCATTCCACTACTCGTTAGGTGTGAGGTGTGAGGGGGGGTCGGGGGGTCGACGTCATTCCACTACTCGTTAGGTGTGAGGTGTGAGTCGGGGGTCGGGGGTCGACGTCATTCCACTACTCGTTAGGTGTGAGGTGTGAGGGGGGGGTCGGGGGGTCGACGTCATTCCACTACTCGTTAGGTGTGAGGTGTGAGGTGTGGTCGGGGGGTCGACGTCATTCCACTACTCGTTAGGTGTGAGGTGTGAGGGGGGTCGGGGGGTGGACGTCATTCCACTACTCGTTAGGTGTGAGGTGTGAGTTGGGGGGTCGATGTCATTCCACTCGTCAAGGGAAAGTAGGAGAAACCTAAATATAGAAAACTGTTTGGGGACAATTTCCCTCATTCGCTCCCTCGCACACACACACACACACACACACATACAAATATCATGCATTATAAATATTATTAATGTTATTATTATGAACGTATGTTCGATTTATTCAAATTTAGATATTAATATTGATTTAGGATTTAATCTCAATTTAAACACTCATTTTTTACAAATCTAGGAAAATGTGGCCCGTTTATCTGTCAAAAATGGTACAATGTTCAATGTATTTTATAATCTAGTGTAATGGTCGCAAGCAGGGGGCGCTGTGTCCCCAGCAGGGGCGCTGTGTCCCCAGCAGGGGCGCTGTGTCCCCAGCAGGGTGCGCTGTGTCCCCAGCAGGGGCGCTGTGTCCCCAGCAGGGGGCGCTGTGTCCCCAGCAGGGGGCGCTGTGTCCCCAGCAGGGGGCGCTGTGTCCCCAGCAGGGGGCGCTGTGTCCCCAGCAGGGGGCGCTGTGCAGTGGTAAACCTCACTCCCCAGCAGGGGGCGCTGTGCAGTGGTAAACCTCACTCCCCAGCAGGGGGCGCTGTTCAGTGGTAAACCTCACTCCCAGCAGGGGGCGCTGTGCAGTGGTAAACCTCACTCCCAAGCAGGGGGCGCTGTTCAGTGGTAAACCTCACTCCCCAGGGGGTGCTGTTCAGTGGTAAACCTCACTCCACAGCAGGGGGCGCTGTGCAGTGGTAAACCTCACTCCCCAGGGGGCGCTGTTCAGTGGTAAACCTCACTCCCCAGGGGGTGCTGTTCAGTGGTAAACCTCACTCCCCAGCAGGGGGCGCTGTGCAGTGGGTAAACCTCACTCCCCAGCGGGGCGCTGTTCAGTGGTAAACCTCACTCCCCAGGGGGGCGCTGTTCAGTGGTAAACCTCACTCCCCAGCAGGGGGCGCTGTGCAGTGGTAAACCTCACTCCCCAGCAGGGGGCGCTGTGCAGTGGTAAACCTCACTCCCCAGCAGGGGTGCGCTGTTCAGTGGTAAACCTCACTCCCCAGCAGGGGGCGCTGTTCAGTGGTAAACCTCACTCCCCAGCAGGGGGCGCTGTTCAGTGGTAAACCTCACTCCCAGCAGGGGGCGCTGTGCAGTGGTAAACCTCACTCCCCAGCAGGGGGCGCTGTTCAGTGGTAAACCTCACTCCCCAGGGGTGCTGTTCAGTGGTAAACCTCACTCCCCAGCAGGGGGCGCTGTTCAGTGGTAAACCTCACTCCCCAGGGGGTGCTGTTCAGTGGTAAACCTCACTCCCCAGCAGGGGACGCTGTTCAGTGGTAAACCTCACTCCCCAGCAGGGGGCGCTGTTCAGTGGTAAACCTCACTCCCCAGCAGGGGGCGCTGTGCAGTGGTAAACCTCACTCCCCAGCAGGGGGCGCTGTTCAGTGGTAAACCTCACTCCCCAGGGGGTGCTGTTCAGTGGTAAACCTCACTCCCCAGCAGGGGGCGCTGTTCAGTGGTAAACCTCACTCCCCAGGGGGGCTGTTCAGTGGTAAACCTCACTCCCCAGCAGGGGGCGCTGTTCAGTGGTAAACCTCACTCCCCAGCAGGGGGCGCTGTTCAGTGGTAAACCTCACTCCCCAGCAGGGGGCGCTGTGCAGTGGTAAACCTCAGTCCCAGACACCTTAAAGACGTTCTAGTGGTGAAGATAGTAGGCCTGTGGGTTTTAGCTTTTCACGTTAGAACGTCACCTCTCATGCCGGAGGTCGTCAGTTCGAGCCCAGTGTGGGACACTGACTGTTACACTAGCACAAAACCTAATGATTGATGTAAGTACATGGCTCTTTTGAAGGATTACGTTTGCACTTAAAGGTAGTATTTTAACTATGGCCTCAGAAAGATTCCCCAAAACACTGCTTGTGTATTCATTTTAAATGTATTTAAAAAACATTTTTAATATCTTGATTGGTTTCTATTATTAGCTGTTCATGCAACAGAGGTAATTGAAAGAATAAGAAGAAGAGAGGGACAGCTTTTACATCCTAACAAGAATACACAATTGTACTTCCCAGTACAATTGTGTATTTGTAACAGATTAGTACTGGAAGAACTAATCTACTCAATTCTTTATCTAAAAATATTAAATAGGTTTTTGTTAGCAAGAGGGTGAGAGTGCAGGGAATTATGAAAAATATTAAGAATTCTTTGCATTTATATAATACCGCCTTTCAAGGCACTCAAACATATTTTACTTGGTGAGTGTGTGTGTGTGTGTGTGTGTGTGTGTGTGTGTGTGTGTGTGTGTGTGTGTGTGTGTGTGTGTGTGTGTGTGTGTGTGTGTGTGTGATGTTCTGATCCACCACAACAATGTTAAAATGTTGAGGCAACTATAAGCTTTTGAAAATGAGTTCTCTGAAAACGGTTCACGGTGAACCTTTATTGAAAAGCGGTCTGGTAAAAATGACAGGAGCTGTAGCTGAGCTTGTTGAAGAAGTGGTCAGGATGGTGTCCTCAAATAAATGCCTCATATAAATGCAAATCATGTTCTCCTGCTGAGGTCTACACTGCACTCAGCAGCTCTACTGATGAGACAGCTTCCTGGACAACCCTTGTGGTTCTGCAGTGCAATAAGAACCAGAACCACCACCTCTTTGAATGGTTCTGCCTTGCTCGAGACCCCAGGCATCAACTTCTCCAGTGGTGCAGCCGTCTCCAGCTTGGGCTCCTAGCTGCACTGCAACAGAACTGCACAACCAGCAGTTAACCGTGTCGCTACTATCCACACCTAGAGACAGCCGTCAGTCACAGTAGTGGTTACTACTATCCACACCTAGAGACAGCAGTCAGTCACAGTAGTGGTTACTACTATCCACACCTAGAGACAGCCGTCAGTCACAGTAGTGGTTACTACTATCCACACCTAGAGACAGCCGTCAGTCCCAGTAGTGGTTACTACTATCCACACCTAGAGACAGCAGTCAGTCCCAGTAGTGGTTACTACTATCCACACCTAGAGACAGCCGTCAGTCCCAGTAGTGGTTACTACTATCCACACCTAGAGACAGCCGTCAGTCACAGTAGTGGTTACTACTATCCACACCTAGAGACAGCAGTCAGTCACAGTAGTGGTTACTACTATCCACACCTAGAGACAGCAGTCAGTCACAGTAGTGGTTACTACTATCCACACCTAGAGACAGCAGTCAGTCACAGTAGTGGTTACTACTATCCACACCTAGAGACAGCAGTCAGTCACAGTAGTGGTTACTACTATCCACACCTAGAGACAGCCGTCAGTCACAGTAGTGGTTACTACTATCCACACCTAGAGACAGCAGTCAGTCACAGTAGTGGTTACTACTATCCACACCTAGAGACAGCAGTCAGTCACAGTAGTGGTTACTACTATCCACACCTAGAGACAGCAGTCAGTCACAGTAGTGGTTATTTGGGAACTGCGAGCACCAACCTGCTAGATCCCAACTAGGCAGTATGTAATGGTAATGGATGCATTTATATAGCGCTTTTATCCAAAGCGCTTTACAAGTCATGCCTCACATTCACCCATTCATACACACATTCAACCACCAACAGTGGAGTCATCCATGTAAGGAGACAGCACGTCATACCAGCACGTCAGGAGCAGTTAGGGTCTTACTCAAGGACACCTCGACAGTTTTTGCTAAGAGGAGCCGGGGATCGAACCAGCACCCCTCTGGTTGTGAGGTGACCGCTCTACCTCCTGTATGTTCCAGTCTAGTTTCAACACCAAGTGTAACAGCAGGGCCATGGTGGACGTTTCCAGCTATATTTGGAGATATGTTTCGTAGTGGCCCTTGGCACCCACAAGAACATTTATAACATAAAACACCATGGTGAGAACAAGCGTTTCAGTCTAACTTTGCTCACATTCCTTGTCCGGATGAAATGCAAATCACTTTATTCCTTTTGTCAATGCAAAACTGACAGATATAGTATAATAGACATTGACGCTACCAACAAAGTAAAATCTGTCTCCTGCTTTAGCAGCAGTCAATTTTACGATAACAAAATCCAGCAAGATATTTATTAGAGTTTGCAGTGAGCTCATATTGTATTAATATATTGATGGTATAAATGCTGTATTATTCATTTTATAGTATCTCCATACATCCAAAAGCTGTTGAGGGCTTTCCAGAATTGCTGCAAAGACATCGTTCCAGTAAGTTTTGGGCAGTAGAAATGGCATTGAAGTCAAAAATATAAGGTTTGCAGGTGGATCCGTGAGGTCAATTCCCAAATACCTCATACACAAGCCCAGGTACACGTCTTCCAGCCAAAGGGCTCTGACGTGCCTCGAGGCCTCAATCAGCTTGTAGGGGAGATCCATTGAGAACACATAGCTCAGTCCTAAAGCGTAAGGTGGGTACTGGGACTCGGGAAACACCTCGTGCGGCATGAACCACTTGGAGTTCGGGTTTCGCTGAGCTGGAGCCCATCTCGCCACCCTTCCCGTCATGTACCGACACCTCGGAGCGCCGGGAAGCATCTCCACGAGGGCGTGAACGTTGAGGAACATGTCCGAGTCGGTCTTCATGCCGTAGGCGGCGCCGGGGCACCTTAAGGCCAGCCACTCCAGCATGAGCATGGTCTTAATGGTGAGGTTGCGGTAGCTGTCCAGGAAGTCGCCCTGCAGGAGGTCCCGGTGCTCCTGGCTCTCCTGCAGCAGCTGGGACATCGAATGATGAGATGACGCAGAAAACCTACCCTGTCGGGATTTTCTGTTGATGTATTTTTATGAATTGTTTGAAGATATAGAAAGGAAATCAGACATGACTAGATACAACGATGAAAGATTCATTAAATACATCCTCTAGAGCAGGGTTTTCCCAAAGTGGGGGTCGCAAGATGATTTCAGAATCTTCTTGATGTGACCAATGAGGTGTTTTTAGTTTGTTTTAAATGTATTATAATTTGTATTATTATTATTATTATTATTATTATTATTATTATTATTGTTAATAATAACGTGTGCACAAATATGTTTATTATGTAAGTCTGTTTAATGTGTAAGGGTGACAAATAAAGAATTCTGATTCCGACAGATTCACGACAGTATCATTAGCAGCTGAAAACCCCCCCCCCCCCCCCCCCCGTTGGACTTCACGATGTTCGCGACCCCTCCCCCC
>CM051001.1:3888288-3903288 GCA_027704905.1 Muraenolepis orangiensis | reverse complement strand
TTCTGTAGTCTCAGGTGAGGGAGCTAGAGACTATTCTTTAGTCTAAGGTGAGGGAGCTAGAGACTATTCTGTAGTCTAAGGTGAGGGAGCTAGAGACTATTCTATAGTCTAAGGTGAGGGAGCTAGAGACTATTCTATAGTCTAAGGTGAGGGAGCTAGAGACTATTCTGTAGTCAAAGGTGAGGGAGCTAGAGAGACTATTCTGTAGTCTAAGGTGAGGGAGCTAGAGAGACTATTCTGTAGTCTAAGGTGAGGGAGCTAGAGAGACTATTCTGTAGTCTCAGGTGAGGGAGCTAGAGAGACTATTCTGTAGTTTCAGGTGAGGGAGCTAGAGAGACTATTCTGTAGTCTCAGGTGAGGGAGCTAGAGAGACTATTCTGTAGTCTAAGGTGAGGGAGCTAGAGAGACTATTCTGTAGTCTCAGGTGAGGGAGCTAGAGAGACTATTCTGTAGTCTCAGGTGAGGGAGCTAGAGAGACTATTCTGTAGTCTAAGGTGAAGGAGCGAGACTATTCTGTAGTCTAAGGTGAGGGAGATAGAGAGACTATTCTGTAGTCTAAGGTGAGGGAGCTAGAGAGACTATTCTGTATTTCCCCCCAGTGAAGTTATCCTCTATTGGTGTCCCAAGTGAAGGCAGTCTTACCAACTCCCCTACGGGCGGAGTTGGTAAGTCTGCCTTCACTTGGGATTGCTGGGGTTCATTTGTCAGCTGCGGAAAAAACAAGTAGTGTGGGGACAACTCGCTGTGGTTGCTGTGTGTCTATGCCTGGTGGCTATTCTTCTCAGTTTGCTGTAAATTACAATTAAAATTTTGGGATTCAGTGGGGAATGGAACCCGGTGGCGAGCAATTAACAACACTTGTAATCGTTACACAGGAATGGCATTTCCTTCTCTTGATTGGCTTATTTTCTTATCTCTGTTATACAGACGGCTAAAAATTCAACCGACACTCTGCCGGTGACAAAAACCCTCTTCAATGGAAATAAAAACAGTCAAGACAGAATGTGAAAGCAAGTCTTGAGGCCAACGATACACACCTGTCCTCACACCTGTCCTCTGCTTTCAATAAGCAGGCGACAGGTGTGTTGAATCAACGCCTCATCAGCAGGCAACCAGGTGACCCTGTCAGCCAATAGGAGCTCACGCAGGCAATAGCTATTATGTGTATAACCCAGAGATGGAGTCATGACCTAATGCAAGCCCCGCTCTCCCTTTCTAAAAGCTCTCTCTCTCTCTCTCTCTCTCTCTCTCTCTCTCTCTCTCTCTCTCTCTCTCTCTCTCTCTCTCTCTCTCTCTCTCTCTCTCTCTCTCTCCACACACCTGTCCGTTCAGCAGTGTCATCATGGGGATGTTACAGTAGAGGTGGCGCCCCCCGGGGCCCAGGGTGGAGAACTGCACGGTGGAGGGCGGTGGGAGCGGCGGGGCCATGGAGGACGGGGGAGGGGGAGGCAGCTGGAACTCGTAGCTGCGGCAGAAGTGCCTCATTTGGGCCGCCGTGGCCCCGTGGCCCCCGGCCAGCGGCGAGGTCATCTGGTTGTAGTCGGGGATCTCCGTCGCCAGGGCAACCTCAAACAAAAATAAAACTAAATATGCTTTGTATAGGTCGTTTTTGGAGTGCTTATACCCGCGCCGCGGGTGTATCCCAAATCACTCGCTCTTTGCCAAGCAATGACGTCATTAACCGAGACTCAAGTGTAACAAGTCTTACACGTAAAATGTGAAAACACTGTCATAAACTTGTTTCTATACAAGCCTTTTCTCTCTCATGCACATGCCCCAGAGCACCTTAGCCTCCCACCAATGTCTGGCATAAAATTGTCGAATCACAATTACATGCCATGGTTTTCTGAAACGTATGTGACGCCCGTAACATGAGCCGTGTTCTGAGAGCCACCTCGGAGGGCTGCTTCTAACAAGCTCACTATTTGGCGGTGGAAAAACGCTGGCTGAGGCCAAAATGGAGGTTGTGGCTTTACATTTAGCTGACATGGCTCAGGGAAGAGTAACGGTATCAGTTTGTAATTGGTAATGTCATCTGTTAAACATTGAGGTTAAATCATATTTTACTTCTGAATAATAATTTACTTTAATTTAAAGGACTTTGCTAAACCAAATTAACAATTTATTTTCAAAGAGAGTGAGAGAAAAAAATAAAAAGAGATGGAGTTGGAGAAAGAGAGGGCGAGAGAGAGAGAGAGAGAGAGAGAGAGAGAGAGAGAGAGAGAGAGAGAGAGAGAGAGAGAGAGAGAGAGAGAGAGAGAGAGAGAGAGAGAGAGAGAGAGAGAGAGAGAGAGAGAGAGAGAGAGAGAGAGAGAGAGAGAGAGAGAGAGAGAGAGAGAAATAGAGAGAGAGAGATGGACATGGCAACACATGAATGCTTACTTGATGGTGTCCGTGGCGATTGTCGCAAGGGGGTGCCAGAGATGATGAGGTGGTTGTCATGGCAATGGTAGACACGCTGGTCTGTAGGTCACCAAAGAGGCCTTGCTCACCTGAATCCATCACCTGTTGCCATAGACATCACATCATCATTCCCCTGCATATTACACAAGTGCTATCGTCATAGTTGGTTATGGTGCGGTTAGTAAGTTGTTATGCTTGAAGCAATCCGAGGGTATCTCTTCTCAACACATGCACACACGGCCCTAAAGACATACAGTATGCATTGGTTTCCAGAGGCTGCAGTACTAGCTCAGCTCAGGTTTGTGTCTGGTGCCTTGTCCACATACACAGTGACACACATTCTTAAGTGTCACTGTGTATTCCTATCGAATGAAAAGACTATGTTCTGGGACTCTAAAAAGTGTTAACATCACATAGTGTATATTGTGTCTGTATTTGTTATGATGCAGTGTTTGTTATGTGCTTTTGTAGTGGCTGTATTTTCATCTGCATTACATCTCAGCGGCCCATTAACTCTAGGTGGGATTCTGGGAGTGTCTGAGAGTCAATATGCAGCATGGTTTGCAAATCCACAGGAACCAAATAGACCCCCAGTTGGTCTGGTAATGTATGTGGACTGATGGAGAGTATTCAGCCTTATTTCCCAGACCTCTCCTGCCATCTGGACTGTATCTATCGGGTGTTTACCAAGTGTTCTTCAGCTACGCTGTTACACTCAAATCAATGATTGATTTTCAAGTCTACCTTAAAAGATGTGCATCCTACTGAGTTTAAATTAAATACATGTTTTTTTAAACTCCTTCCCTTAATTCCTGTAACAATAACAAAGAAGGCGGCATATGGTGGATCTTATTTTAACCGCACACTGAAATCCAACCACAGCCACAAACAGACTATGTGGTTGATTGATTTCTGATCAAATTTGTGACAGATGTGTTATAGTTGCTGCGTTTTTTTCTTTTCGGTTTGATTACTGAACTCCATGGAGAGACAGGGACATCTGAATTGCAGATTGCAGGCAATAAAATATAATGTACATCAAGCCTGCCTTGGACTTCAGACCAATCACACAATCGACATGTTCGCATTGCCGTCATCTGTGGATATTTCGGCAAGTTCAATTCAAGTTCAACACAACTTCAATTTCATAGTAGTCCCTCGGCTCAACACTTCTAAATGTTGATTGAATGCCTCATATTACACACTGTCTTGCCCCAAACTCTCACCCTTATAGAAAGTACAGCGGTACGACGGTCGATAGAAATACAACGTTAAGCAAATGTGAGCGAACGTGCGTGAACAGAAGCGGTACAGCCGGGTTCAGTTCCACACCGAGCATCTGGATGTGATCTCTTTAGCGGGGGCTCTGCCACCTGTTGGCCACACCGGAGCGTCGTCACGGTGTCTGAGGTCTTACCTGCCGTCTGGACAGCGTTTCCCTGCGCTTGGCGGGCATCTCGTAGACCACCTGTTTCCAGAACTTGGAAGACAGCTCGTTGCTCTTAGGCCCCCGCCACTTGATGATGGACAGAACCTTAGAGCCCAGAAAGAGAAGAACAGAGCAAAAAAAGGTGATTCTCTCTCTGTTTTGCACTGGTGAACGGCTGAGATCTAACTGGACGTGTGTGTGTGTGTGTGTGTGTGTGTTGTGTGTGTGTTTGTGATCTAACTGGACTATGTAGCTATGTAACTTGGTCATTATTTCTGCTGGATGGGGTTTCATCTTTATACAGCATGTGAGGGCCCATTTCATAGTTATATACAGGCAAGTCTGTCTGTCTGTCTACATGCTCTGATCATCGATATCCATCGGTGTGTGTGTGTGTGTGTGTGTGTGTGTGTGTTTGTATTTGTGGGTGTGGGTGTGTGTTTGTATTTGTGTGTGTGTGTGTGTGTGTGTGTTTGTTGTTTGGTGTGTGTGTGTGTGTGTTTGTATGTGTGTGTGTGTTTGTTTTTGTGTGGTTGTGTGTTTGTGTGTGTGTGTGTGTGTGTGTGTGTGTGTGTGTGTGTGTGTGTGTGTGTGTGTGTGTGTGTGTGTGTGTGTGTGTGTGTGTGTGTGTGTGTTTGTGTGTGTGTGTGTGTGTGTTTGTGTGTTTGTGTGTGTGTGTGTGTGTGTGTGTGGGGGGGGGGTGTTTGTGTGTGTGTGTGTGTGTATGCTCATACAGTACCTTGATGGTGTGTTTAAGTGCTTCAATCTCTTGGTAGTTGATAACACTCTTGAGGTCAGCACACTCTATCATGATCACCTGGCCAGAGAGAGAGAGAGAGAGAGAGAGAGAGAGAGAGGAGAGAGAGAGAGAGAGAGAGAGAGAGAGAGAGAGAGAGAGAGAGAGAGAGAGAGAGAGAGAGAGAGAGAGACAGCAGAGACAGCAGAGTGGACACACACAGACACAAGTAGAATTGAAAAGTGAGCAAAAAAAGTTCACACTTTTATGTTTTTACACAGACTCAAAACCATGGGCTTGCCTTGAGGTTGTGGCCTTCTTAGAGGAGGAGAATGAAAGACTACAATTCAGGGGTTATGCTTCAGAATGATGTCAGCTTAGATAATTGCACATGAATCTTGAATACGCTGCCAAAAGGAGCCTCGGGCAGGAGCTTGGAAACGGTGTCTGATCAAAACAGACAAAGTCAAATGAAGCAGAACCTTTTGTCTGGTACCTGGTTAATGAGATGTGGTCTGCTCTGGAATTCCACTTCAATACAAGCCCATGTTGGATATCATTTAGCAAAGATTCAGGAATAAAAAAAGGAGTACTGCAAAGTGTCCCCCAGAAGGTTCCCCCGGTGCTTCCCTTCCACCCGCCCTACGCCCTACCTTGATCTCCCCGGTCACCAGCATGGCGTGAAGGCGGGGCTCGATCTGGAAGATGCTCCACCCCCTCCTGGAGACGAACTCGGGGGTCAGGATGATGATGAGACGCCGGCTCTGCTCCACGCTGCGGGCCAGGTCCTCCATGTACACTGGTGGAGGGAGAGAGAGGGGTTAGGGTCAGGGAAACATATATACACACACACACACACACACACACACACACACACACACACACACTCACACACACACACTCACACACACACACACACACACATTGTTATTTGCACAATGAGAAAACATACAATGCAAAGTAAAGTAAATATAGAATAATCAAATGTAGCCTAATGTTAATATAGAAGAAACACATGTAATGAAAATATAGAAGAATCAAATGTGCATTGTATTGTTAATCAATTGTTATGCAATTGTGTCCTTAATCATCTACTCTGACCTCATACTGATCTGTTGCATTCAATTGCCTAAAATCGCATTTCTTGAATCGCTTTCGTTTCAAAAAGCGTTTTATTTTCATCTGAGTCGTGTTGTCCGCACCACATGAGGGATACTAATTCATCTAATGAGGGATACTAATTATCTCATAAGGGATTCTAATTCACCTCATAAAGGATACTAATTCACCTCATAAAGGATACTAATTCACCTCATAAAGGATACTAATTCACCTCATAAGGGATTCTAATTCATCTCATGAGGGATACTAATTCATCTCATAAGGGATACTAATTCATCTCATAAGGGATACTAATTCACCTCATAAGGGATACTAATTCACCTCATAAAGGATACTAATTCACCTCATAAAGGATACTAATTCACCTCATAAAGGATACTAATTCATCTCATAAAGGATACTAATTCACCTCATAAAGGATACTAATTCACCTCATAAGGGATACTAATTCACCTCATAAAGGATACTAATTCATCTCATAAAGGATACAAATTCACCACATGAGGGATACTAATTAATCTCATAAAGGATACTAATTCATCTCATAAGGGATTCTAATTCATCTCATGAGGGATACTAATTCATCTCATAAGGGATATTAATTCATCTCATAAGGGATACTAATTCATCTCATAAGGGATACTAATTCACCTCATAAGGGATACTAATTCACCTCATAAAGGATACTAATTCACCTCATAAAGGATACTAATTCACCTCATAAAGGATACTAATTCATCTCATAAAGGATACTAATTCACCTCATAAAGGATACTAATTCACCTCATAAGGGATACTAATTCACCTCATAAAGGATACTAATTCATCTCATAAGGGATACTAATTCACCTCATAAAGGATACTAATTCACCTCATAAAGGATACTAATTCACCTCATAAAGGATACTAATTCACCTCATAAGGGATACTAATTCACCTCATAAAGGATACTAATTCATCTCATAAAGGATACTAATTCACCTCATAAGGGATACTAATTCACCTCATAAAGGATACTAATTCACCTCATAAAGGATACTAATTCACCTCATAAGGGATACTAATTCATCTCATAAGGGATTCTAATTAATCTCATAGGGGATACTAATTCACCTCATAAGGGATACAAATTCATCTCATAAGGGAAAAGGGATACTAATTCATCTCATGAGGGATACTAATTCATCTCATAAGGGAAAAGGGATACTAATTCATCTCATAAGGGATACTAATTCACCTCATAAGGGATACTAATTAATCTCATGAGGGATACTAATTCATCTAATGAGGGATACTAATTCATCTCATGAGGTACTATCATCTGAGGGATACTAATTCATCTAATGAGGGATACTAATTCATCTCATAAGGGATACTAATTCATCTCATAAGGGATACTAATTCACCTCATAAGGGATAAGGGATACTAATTCATCTCATAAGGGATACTAATTAATCTAATGAGGGATACTAATTCACCTCATAAGGGATAAGGGATACTAATTCATCTCATAAGGGATACTAATTTATCTCATAAGGGATACTAATTCACCTCATACGGGATAAGGGATACTAATTCATCTCATAAGGGATACTAATTCACCTCATAAGGGATAAGGGATACTAATTCATCTCATAAGGGATACTAATTCACCTCATGAGGGATACAAATTCATCTCTTGAGAGATACTAATTCATCTCATAAGGGATACTAATTCATCTCATGAGGGATACAAATTCATCTCATGAGGGATACTAATTCATCTCAAGATGGCATTCAAATGACTTTCATTGTTTGTGTGTAATTCAAAGTGAAATCTCTGTTCTTTGTGCGGTAGATGTACGTTCACACAGTAATAACAGGAGAGACAACAACAGCTTAAACAAAACAACAGCTTAAACAAAGCCATCATCACTCACACTGCATAACGCACCATAAACACCTGACTCGCTTGGCCTTGCTGTAGGGTTTCTGTTTCCCGGGTCCAGACCTTTAAATCAGAACCACTCCACCAAGCGGACTGATTCAAAGGTCTGACATCGTGACGTGAAACAGCGATTTCTTGCTTGAATAAATGAATATCCCATAAGACCCGCGGGAGGACTAACGAGTAGCCAATTTGTAGTAGTCAGACCAAAGATGGAAAAGCAGTGTAACAACTTCTGTCTTATAGCAGTCTAGGATTTCTGTACGCCAAGTAAAACATCCACAATCCCATTTGCTATTCAAATAGCTTCACCACACATCCCCGCATTCAGTGGTCTGATTTCATGTCTGATTTCCAGAGTTTCTCAACTTCAAAGTCAATTAGTCAGTTACTAAAATGAAGGAAGAAATGCTTCTACTTCCTAATTTTTTTCCTGGACCTGACTGGATGCCAACAGAAACCTCTGCGCTGGAGCCACTAGCCTCCTTCTAAGTCTCCGGCTGGTCTCCTCCTTCTCCCACTGGTCTGTTCCAGTTGTGAAATGGACGACAATAAGGCCACCAAATCAGGGCTGGGTCCAAAGATGTTGTCCAACGGTGTTTCCTAACATGAAACGTTTCAGCCATTCTTCACCTCAGTCATCAGATGTTTACATATCATGCTTTAATGGACACATACAACGGGATTAAGCTAGAAAGTATTGAAATGGACCAAGTGGCTCCAGTGGGAAACCTGTTCCTAATGTTCGAGCTAAGGCTTGATCACACAAGCTTCAAGGACCAGCAGTAGTCATGGAGCTTCAAGGAAAGGAGCAGTAGTCATGAAGCATGAGGACAGGAGCAGTAGTTATACAACGTTGAGGAAAGTAGCAGAGCATAAGTAAAGGAGCAGTAGTCATGAAGCTTTGAGGAAAGTAGCAGTAGTCATGGAGCTTTGAGGAAAGGAGCAGTAGTCATGAAGCTTTGAGGAAAGGAGCAGTAGTCATGAAGCTTTGAGGAAAGGAGCAGTGGTCATGGAGCTTTGAGGAAAGTAGCAGTAGTCATGAAGCTTTGAGGAAAGGAGCAGTAGTCATGGAGCTTTGAGGAAAGTAGCAGTAGTCATGGAGCTTTGAGGAAAGTAGCAGTAGTCATAGAGCATGAAGTAAGGAGCCATGTGCCATTGGAACAGCTGAGGCTGAAATGAGCTTCTTCAGCGTCACGAAAGGTGATGGCGACCGTTGATGATCTGGGATAATCACACCCCGTAGCCAATCATCTTTCTTAAAGGTTGGTCGCATGGCGGCGTGAGCAGGTTAAAAGGTGCTAAAAACGTTCCAGCCTTATGGCCGTTTGTCTCATGAATGCAATGGAACAATCGCTTAAAGACTTACACTGATGGCTGGCTTCAGTCCCTAACACCGGGTAACGTCTACTGGTCTTCATGTTGTCGCTCAGAACACAAATGATGGGTCAACTACTGTTATGTACCAGGGAACATGGTCCATGGTCAACGTGTGATCTTCACTAGTTTTGGTCTACTTCCTGTGCCCTGATATATACAAGAAGAAGAGCCATAATTATTCCCATGAGTGTCCATTGGAAGCAGCTAAAATAGCCAACGAGGAAAACACCTGGAGATTTAGGGCAGGGAGCGCGGGTCAACGGACTGTTGGAACCCTGTAGCCTCATGCACACATGACCCACCAACCTCCTCCTTTGCCTCCCTGACCTCAACTACCGGCTACATGGTCGGTCCTCTCAGATCTATCCTTTAGGTCCGAAAAACTGCAAACTGTCTCAAATCTTAATGTCAGACTAGAGAAGAGACCTGCCATTCCCTGGGATCCACACACACCTTTTTTAAGAGTTTGGATTGCAAAAAGTCATAATCTTAGAGGCGATGCAGCCTTTGTTCTCGGGAGGGGAGAATATGGAGAATGAATAAGATATGAATCATTCTAAAAAGTACAAGAGACAGGGGGGGGGGCATTTGTGAGAAAGTACAGCCACTAAAGGGTCATGCAGGGGTCTGCTCCTCTTTGACATGTGCAGCGGTGCAGTCCACACCATCTCAGTGTCTCTGTCGGGGTTGATGGGATACCTAAAGGAAACTGTCCCCTTAATTAATACCTAAAGTACTTAGTGTGCAGCACCAATGCCAAACGGGTCTGTGCTCGGCCTCACACTGGCCTCTATTTCAAAGTCTCTCTTTTGACTTGGGAAAATGGTATTCACGTAACACATAACAAACATGATGGAAGGTTTGTCGGGGGTCCATGCCCATTGTAGGGTGACCTCCCCGTGGCCCCGCCCACTCCTTGTAGGGTGTCATTGGACTCAGCTCGGAACAGCCAATTGATTGGTTAGACCATGTGTTGCATAGGCAGATGAATGTTCTAGACTTTGACTGTTCTAGTACTAGACTTCAATAGTTATATCGTTCCTAAATCCTATTTCTTTACAGTATATGATCTACTGTCCAAATGTTCTAGAACTAGACTTCAATAGTTCTGTAGTTGTTGTTCTAGAGTCGGTGTCTTTACAGTATATTATCCACTGTCAGAATGTTGTAGAACTACACTTCAATAGTTATATAGTTCTGTTTATTTACAGTACATGATCTACTGTCAGAATGTTCTAGTTCTAGACTTTAATAGTTCTACAGTTCTGTTTCTTTACAGTATATGTGTCACGGTTACGGTGGTTGACAGGGGGCGTGGCCAGGCCGCATGCGCTAGAGGCGCACACACACGCACCTGCCAACCATTACCGTGGCTAATTGCCAATGATCTCACCTGGGGGGGGCTATTTATACCGCGGCGTCTGTTAGAGACGTCGCTCGTTCGTACTGTGTGTAACCTGTACGCTACCAGTCCCCAGGTGACATTCATCCCTGGTTCTGATCACCCTGCTACGGACTATCAGAGAGATAGCCCGCTCGTCTGCTGTTCCAGCCCCTCGTCGGTCCCGGAGATCCTTTCGTCTACTACCTGTCGGCTCGACGCACCTCGACTTCCCGGTAACCCGACCCATCGCCTGTCCCCAACGATCCATTAGTCTCCTACCTGTCGGCACGACGCACCTCGACTTCCCGGTAACCCGACCCATCGCCTGTCCCCAACGATCCATTCGTCCACTACCCGTCGGTACGACGCACCTCGACCTCCCGGTTCCAGATCCCTCGTTTGTCTTGGAGATTACATACGATTGTGTTCTGTGCCGAATAAAACCCCTGTTCTCCCCTTTCTGGTCTCCGTCTGCGTTCTGGGTCCAACCTAACCACGCACTTGTGACAGAACAAACAAGCAATAATGGACCCCGGCGACGGAGAACGGTGGAAGCGCGAAATCCACCTTTACGCAGCGCAGTGGGAAAAACTTCTTGCGGAAGCCCATGCGTCAATTACCCGGCTGGTGGACCTCACGGAGTCCCAGGGCGCACGCATAACGCACCTCGAGGCGGTGATTTCACAAACTCCGGCTTCCGCTGGTCCCGCGGAGCCACACATCCCGCCCCCGCCGAGGTACTCTGGGGATCCGGACACCTGCCGGAGCATCTTGGGCCAGTGGGTGACAATATGATCTACTGTCAGAATGTTCTAGTTCTAGACTTTAATAGTTACAGAATATGACCTAGTGTCAGAAGTTGAAGGGCAAGGATTGGAAAAAGTTGCAACACTTCCACGGACAAACTGCTGACTCGTGGAGGTCTGTGCTCTATTGAGCACATGTTCTAGTCCTCTGTGTCGGTGTAGTTGTTCTTCTTGTCATGCTCTTATGCTCCTCTCTCTGGAGGACTGTTTACTTGTGTTCACGGCTCATAGGAAGAAAGAGAACGAAAATTGTGTCATGGTCGACCGACAATTCATGACCCACTTTCAACCCACATAGGACACCAAGTGGTAAGATGTTGGTTTACAGCAGAATTTGTAAAGGTTAGAAGATGTAGCATAGGCTCCAACCATATAGAGTAGCTGGGCTGTTGAAGTGCCCATGACTTGCTAAATAAATGAATGACAATAACATTACAACAAGACATTGCAATTTCACGCTCAATTTGCAGGGCATTAACACTACAAAACAAACTGTGTGTGTGTGTGTGTGTGTGTGTCTCTCTCTCTCTCTCTCTCTCTCTCTCTCTCTCTCTCTCTCTCTCTCTCTCTCTCTCTCTCTCTCTCTCTCTCTCTCTCTCTCTCTCTCTCTCTCTCACTCTCTCTTCTCCCTCTCTTTCGTACTTTCCCTTTTTCAATTTAGTTTTTTCGATTTTGACATTTTGTAAATCAATTAATGAAACAATGCAAATCAACAGCCTTGTTACCCTTGTTGCCTGTGTCTGCTGTTGGTATGTGTGGTCTTCTGTAGTCGGAGCTAATGGAGTGGATCATTGAACAGTGTTTTGGGGTCACACACCGCTGTGCTACGCTGGGTTAGTGCAAAAAAGAAAAAAAAAGGCACATTTTCACCAGCCTCTGCAGCGCTTTTGTCGGAAAACCTTACCACAACCTTTACAGTTGCCTTACCACACTGTGATGCAGTTGGTGAGGAGGTGTGTGTGTGTGTGTGTGTGCGTCTGTATGTGTGTGTATGTGCATGCATATATGTGTGTATGCCTGCATGTGTATGTCTGTGTGTGTGTGTGTGTATGTATGTGTGAGACTGTGTGTGTGTGTGTGTATGTGTGTATGTGTGTATGTGCATGCACTATGTGTGTGCGCATGTGTGTCTGTGTGTGTGTGTGTGTGTGTGTGTTTGTGTGCCTGTGTGTGTGTGTGTGTGTGTGTGTGTGTGTGTGTGTGTGTGTGTGTGTGTGTGTGTGTGTGTGTGTGTGTGTGTGTGTGTGTGTGTGTGTGTGTGTGTGTGTGTGTGTGTGTGTGTGCGTGTTTGTGTTTGTGTGTGCGTGTGTGCGTGTGTGTGTGTGTGTGCCTGTGTATGTGTGTGTGTGTGTGTGTGTGTGCATGTGTGTGTGTTGTGTGTGTGTGTGTGTGTGTGTGTGTGTGTGTGTGTGTGCTGTGTGTGTGTGTGTGTGTGTGTGTGTGTGTGTGTGTGTGTGTGTGTGTGTGTGTGTGTGTGTGTGTGTGTGTGTGTGTGCGTGTGGTATGTGTCTGTGTGTGTGTGTGTGTGTGTGTGCATGTGTATGTGTGTGTGTATGTGTGTGTGTGTGTGCATGTGTATGTGTGTATGTGTGTGTGTGTGTGTGTGTGTGTGTGTACATTCACTTTGGGAACACCGTGGGTGGATGGAGAAGATTGTTTGGCACAAATCCAAAATCCCATCCATTGTCATACATATTATATATTTATATCTTATATCTATACGTAATACATATTATATATTTATATCTTATATCTATACGTAATACATATTATATATTTATATCTTATATCTATACATAATACATATATATTTATATCTTATATCTATACGTAATACATATTATGTATTTATATCTATTGTAATACATATTACTGACGTTTATATTTTAGAATGCTTTGAACTATGAGTACATCTAGAAATACACTTTTGTATTCTGGAGAACACACACTACGTTCATTCTCGAGACAAACACATGTGGGTAGATATTGTCAGGGCTTGGTGTAGGTGGGACCCAAAAGCGTGTGAGTGAACTTGTACAAAGCATCCAGAGTCCAAATCCATCGTCAAGGCAACCAAGAGGTCGTGACAGGTGTGTCGAGGGTTAAGGCAAAGGTACAAAAACGCTGAGGCAAAAACAAGGAGGAGCATCCAGGAGATGGTCAACACACGGTGAATCAAAAACACAACACAATACGTGAAACTTAGACTAGAAACAGACGTGAGGCTTTCTGAGGATCCGTGTGATAATCCAGCCGTGAATGACAGACAAGACATGGCTTAAATACAACTTGTGATGAGGTGAGTCCAGTATGACACGGCCGACAGGGAAAACACGGAGTGGCATTTGGAACGGAGTCCAGCGATAACGCGGATCCAGGAAGCCAGTGGAGATCCAGGACTAGGAGCGGGAAGAGCTGGGTTGGACCGTGATGAATCAGAACAGTTCAAAACTGCCTGGACATAGATGCAGACTTGAAAGTGATACTCACTAGCACCGCTGAGGAGGGTTGACTGGAGCGTTTCCGGGGACAGTGCTGACTGATGTGGCCCTGCTGGCCGCAGTGGAAACACGCCTGGGTGTCCCGCCGGCATTGACGCTCCTCGAGCGAGACCCTAGCTCTACCCAACTGTATGGGCTCACCCTCCACAGTGCTGGAAGCCTGATAGTCCATGGTAGGTCTAGGAAGACTAAGAGTGAGATCTTAAATGGGCGTCATTACGTCCGGCCACATTGATCAATGAGTTCAGGTCATTGGGACAGTCATGGGAGACCAATTCATCCTTCACCGACTCGCGCAGTCCACAAAAAAAGGCATCAAACAAGGCCTGCTGATCCCAGTCACAAGAGGCCGCCCAGGTCCTAAAATCGATGGCATAATCGTACATCGTGTGGTTACCTTGTCGAAGGCGGAGTAACTCCCTCGCTGCTTCTCTTCCACAGAGAGCGATCAAACATCTTGCTTCATCTCGTCCGAGAATTCCTTAAACAAGGCACAACAAGGTGAATCCGCATCCCACACTGCTGATCCCCATTCTCGGGCCTTTCCAGCGATCAAGGAGACGACATAAGCCACCGTAGTTCGTTCCGAAGGGAACATTGAGGTCTGCAGCTCCATGGCCAGAGAACATTGTGACAAAAAGGACCGGCAGGTCCCTGGTTCCCTGTGGTAGGGCTGAGGTGTTGGTAGCCTGGATTCATGGCGAGGAGGCCCTGGGAGAGCAGGGAGAGCTGGGGGAGCCGGGTCGACCGGAGGTGGGGCAGCAGCGGCCCTCAGATCCTGTATCTTGGCGTTCAGAGAGGCGAGGCTCTCAGCAATGGCATTGAGACTGTGGTGCACCACCCCAATGTCCTGTTGGTGAGATCCAAGCATAACGCCCTGTTGATCTGTTGCAGCTTGCATCCTGTCCCCATCCGCTGGGTCCATTTTGGCTTGATTATTCTGTCAGGGCTTGGTGTAGGTGGGACCCAAAGGCAGAGTGGTAGAAAACAGGGTAACAAAATTATCTTTTAATCGCCCACAAACCCCGAAAGGTACAGACCGGGCAGAGTCCAAAATCCTGGTCAAGGCAATCAGAGGTCGGAAACAGGTTGTCAAGGGTAAAGGCAAAGGTACAAAATCACTGAGGCAAAAACAAGGTGGTTATCCAGGAGATAAAACACGGTGAATCAAAAACAGAACACAATACGTGATACTTGAAAAAAAAACTTGAAACAGATGTGAGGCTTTCCGAGAATCCGTGTGATAATCCAGCCTTGAATGACAGACAAGACATGGCTTAAATACAACTTGGTAATGAGGTGTGATTGACA